>JAJJWW010019394.1:0-191955 GCA_023531295.1 Papaver armeniacum
ATGACTTTTGGACTAAAGAACGCGGGGGGCAACATACCTGTGATTGGTAAGACAAAATCTTTAAACCATGGATATGCAAGATATTAGAAATTTATGTGGACGACATGCTTGTCAAAATCAAAGAGCGAAAAACCACCTATTGGACCTAAGGGAGATATTGAAGCCATGAGAAACTTTCACATGAAAGTTCCTAGGATACTTAGTAACTAAGCGAGAAATAGAAGTAGACCTCGAAGGGTCCGTTAATGGAGATGCCATCTACAATACTAAAAGGAGTACAAAAGCTAAATAGAATCTTGGCCTCCATGGGAAGAGCAAGGTCGTCGGACAAATGCAAGCATTCTTCGATACACTAAGGAAAGGAAAGCGAGGTTCATATGGGGAATGCGAGCAAGCTTTCAAAATCAAGGAGTACTTGGCATCAATACTTATCTTACAAAAGCCGAAGATAGTGAAATACTCACTCTATACTTAGCAGCAAAAAACCACGTTACTAGCGCGATTGGTACGAGACCAAGGACAAGGAGAAAACCCATCTACTACATCATCAAGACACTCAGTTCAGTTATTAGAGCGCAACTACACCAAGGTGGAGCAACTTATATATGCTTTAAGAGGGCAACAAAAACTAAGGATATATTTTGATGCACATACCATCCGAATCTTCACAAAGGCTCGAGATAGGTCAAATCCTCTCGATAGCACGGAGAAAATTAGAAGGGTGGCAAATGGAATGCCATGATCAAACAGTTCCACATAATCTTTCAAACAAGGAAGGCGAGAAATCACAAATTTTAGCGAGACTTTTCATGCACCTACCTCTCATCGACGAGGCGAGATAAACGACATCCCAAGAATGGAGGAAGACAAGCAAGAACCGGAGGATATGCTAAAACCTCGAATTCACGAAGATGGGAAGTATTCGTAGATGGCTCCTCCAATGGAGAAAGGCATGTGATTGTAATAACAACCCCTACCGGAGACCGACTCATCTACGCGGCAGGTTAGAATTCAACAATACACCAATAACATCACGAGAATGCAGGTCATACATGGTTTACGCTTGCCTGGGAGCTAGGCTTATCAGATGTTCGGTTGACTAGTGACTCATGGTTGGTCATTAAACAAATCGAACTCAAATACCAAACTTTGGATCCAATGCTATCTTCATACTTTAAACTAGCTCAGGAACATGCATCCAAAATCAGCAACGTAACATTCGTGCATGTATGTCGAAAAAGCAGACCGTAAACGCCCAGATGCCTTATCATTCACATCCTCTATGCTAAAGGATAGAAATACCACCGCCGTGTAAGTTAGAAGGATATACGAACCTTCGATGAAAGGACCCATCTCGACGCCGAGGAAACTTTGGTCATTCAAACTGGTCCATGAGAGAAGCATACAAAAGACAAGCAAACTAAGAGATAAAAGAATCAGACGACGAAGATGGAGAATCTGACAAAAACCAATCCATGTCAGACAAAGGCAATGAAAACGAAGCAGAAGATAATTGGAGGATTCCAATCCACCAGTACCTTGACAAAGGTACCTTGCCAGCCGATGTTAAGGAAGCTCAGAAACTCTAATCAAAAGAAGCAATGTACAACCTTCGTGACGGAATACTATATAGGAGGTTATTTCTCGGACCTCTAATGTGATGTCTCTCACGAACCGAATGAAAGAAAATACTCCACGATATACACACGGAGATGTCGACAACCATACAGAAGAATATCCTTGGCGGTCAAAACCAAAATGCAAGGATACTCTTTTGGATAAGCATGGACGAAGACTCAAAGAACGTGGCTAAGCGGTGTGAAAGATGCCAACGCTTTGACAGGAAGATCAAAGCACCAGCAACGGAGCTTAACTCAGTCATCAGCCCTTGGCCATTTGTCAAATGGGGGGTTGATATTGTCAGACCCTTGATAGAGGGAACCTCGAAAAGAAAATACCTTATCGTGGCTACTTTAATACTTCACCAAGTGGGTGGAAGCAAAGCCTTTGGCAAGAATTAGGGACACAGATGTCTTTAAATTATTGTTTGAGCAAATCATATGCGGGTTTGGAATACCAGCCGCCATAGTCTCAGACAATGGCAAACAGGTTGCAAGGAAAGAACATCGACATGTTGTGTGATACTTTCAACATTCAGGAAGAACAAGTCCACTCCTATATACCCTAAGAGAAATGGACAAGCTGAGGCGACCAACAAAACCATAGCGATGAACTTAATGAAGAAGCTAGGAGCTTACAAAAAGAGGTGGTGCGAACAACTTGCACAATGTCCTATGGGACTATCGAACTACAAGAAGGTCACTGTGGGAAACTCCATTCTTGTTGACCTACTGAGTCGGGCGTCATCCCAACGGAGATAATACTCCCAACGACAAAAACGGGAGGCATGAGAGAATAATCTAACAAATGGACTTGATGTTAGAAAAGCTGGATGATCTTGGAGGAAAGAAGGGAGGTAGCCTTTCAAAAGATGGTGAACTATCAACGAAGGCTAGCTCGAGAATACAACAAACGGGTCATCCTTCTAACTTTGTGGCTGAGGAATACGTACTACGTCAAATACCACCATATCAAAGAAAGAAGGAGTGGGGCAAGCTAGCTCCGACGTGGGACGGACCGTACATTATACCCGACATTGTCGGAAAAGGATCTTACTATCTAAGAACCTCCAAAGGCGAAGTACTACAGCATCCTTGAAATGCGATGTACCTAAAAAAGTACTACCCGTAAGAGAATGGTGATTACTCAGAAGAAGAAAGGAACGGGCAATAGCCTACCATGTTCTATCCCCGATTTAAGGTATTATAAACCTTATTAATCAATGAAAGAAACTTTTGCTAAAATTAGTTTTGATTAATACAATTGTTAGAATAGACACCTCCGTCGGGATTGACGTATGAGGCATAAGAAAAAATAAGATATCCCCTATAGAGATACCTTGTCGAAGTAAAGCAGTCTTCACGCTGAACGCGTGGGTTACTGGGGAAAATTATTGCCCACGTAGGGGACCTTCGCCACCATGATACCTTATGGCCAAAGGATATCCGGGTAGGACATTGAATGTTCCACCAAAGGTTAAGCATACCTTAGCACCTTGTGATGATTGTGCAATCAATTGGACACAATACGTTCTAAACAAAATATTCATAACATAAGTGAAATAATAATTTTACCAAAATATACCTAACATGTCTTAAAAGTTGCAAATAACAAAGGTTCAAACCGCCGGAAAGCATTGTTTAAAAGAAGGGAGACATCACAAAGGCACCTCAACTGAGGGCATAAAATAACAAAGAGTCTGGTTAAACAAAGCTGGATACGACATAATCAAGGATAAGGAATACGAGGAAAGACAACTCGTCAACTTGACGTTGCCTTCAACAAAGGCATCATTGATGTAATCAATGGCTGAGCGCTCGAATTGCACCTTCATTTGGCAGGCCCGAGTCTCCAAATCGAGGCCGATTTTCAACGAAGCTCCATCACCTGGGCACTGAGATGGTCATTAGCATGCTGAAATGACTCGGCTTTAAACTTGGAAGCAGCATCAAATTGGCGAGCTATCTCCAAAAATATACTTGGCCCTCAAGACGACTAATCTTAGCATTCGCACCTACAAGCTGCTCCCGGAGACCTCGCGGAAATAAAAAGGATAAGTAAAGAGCAAAGGCAACAGGGCACAAAGAATGTTGCGGGGAATAAGAAAGCCCTAAGCTACCTCCATCATGGCTAAGGGATTCTTCTAAACTATCTTGGGCTTCGAAACATCCACCTCAGCGGCATCGAGATCCTCCACAAGGGTGTCTCGTTCAGTCCGAGATCCTCAACATCAATCCGGAGCGAAGCATTCTTAGAGAACAAAACCCGGTAAACATTCTCTAACTCTTCCAATCTCTTGATCATAGATGCATGGGACATGTAAGAAGACGCGGAACCAGCCTTGCTAAGTTTGTTCTTAAGAGAACAGACCTCGAGAAGACAATATGTTACGTTCGCAAGAACCTTAGCTAAGGAAGCACATGCATCTTCGAAATCTCGCATAATACTTTTTACGGATAATCTTGAGCCGAGAGGCGCTTCTCGACTAAGGCAATATCCTCTTTTTGCTTTAAAATGATATCTTCTTTCCACTTAAGTGGTTTTCGTCACATTCTTTACGGAGCAAATCCATCTTCTTCACAAGATCTGAGTTATGAGCCGACTCAAGGGAAATTTGGGCCTCGTTATGAACAGTCACGTTCATCAACCTATCGACTTCTTCGATAATACCAAACATCAGAGGTCAACTTTGATATCTGCTCTCGAAGATGTCTAAGCTCACTTGAGCTACCAGGCGGCATGCGTAGGATCTCTAGGACTAGGCTTACAGAAAATAATAAAAACAAATCTAAGGGAAAGAAGAAACGAACCTATAACTTTGGAGGATTCAGCAGCCAAAGCAGAATCAGTGGCCTTGCGTCCATCCTCAGCAGCCTTTGCAGCATTATTAGCACTCTCAAGAGCTAACAAACAAGCTTCTAGAGACCTCTAATTTTTCCTCAGATCGCTCTCTAACAAAGATACCTTGGCGACAGAATCAACATCACTGGAAGAAGGTTGTTGCGCGCTAGCAAGGGCATGATCTTGACAGGTACGCTCCAGCAGGGCACTCAACTGAGTACACTTTTCCATATAAAACTTAAACAAGGTACAACCAACATCGATTTGTTTGCAAAACTGCAAACAATGGAACAAGGCCATCACAAGATCTCGAGTTATAAGCAAACTCAAAAGGAGATTTGGGGACTCATTATGAGTAACCATATTCATTCATATATCATACTTTTCCGATGATATTAAAATCGGAGGTCAACTTAATTATCTCGCTCCCAAAAGATGTCTAAGCCTACCGGAGCTACTAGCGTGAAGGCATATATCCCCTCAAGACAATCGAAAGCGTACATATACATTTTTGACACACATCAGAAGAATAATTACGAAGGAACGAAGTCTACAAGGGGCACCTAACTAAAAGAAGACTTCCCGGGGAAACATACAACTAACACTGAAAGGAGGGCTCCATAAACCCAAATACTTTTCCTTTTAAAAGCTGCGAGAACCATCTTTCTAAAAGAAAAAGGGGGCAAGCATACATCAACCACAGTCAAGGGCGACACAATTCTAAAATAACATACATCAACCACAGTCAAGGGCGGCACAATTCTAAAGTATCAAGGTAGTCCGCAGAGCACTATATATTATTCCAAAGCATTGAAAGGAAACATTTCGACTAAGTAGAAGAAGGAGATCCTAAGCCACAACCGACGCCATCTCCTAAACCATGCTCAGAATCGGAAAGCTCCTCCTCAACATCAGTAAGATCCGCATCCGAAGTGTCGCATGAGGACTGGAGAACACGCAAGAAATCACCACCATACTGCACCACCATCTGAGCAGGTGCTTTGTCCACAGGATGTCCAACCGTCTCAGGCTATACGAGAACGCTGGCGTATTGGCTCAATCGCACCAAGTGAAGTCTTTCTTTCATTTGTCCTGGTAGCCACGGAGAGTTACCAACAAAGCGGAGCGAGTCCTAGCAAAGCGGAGAACCGGAGCAGCCCCATCGGAAGAAGTAGAGGAAAGATGCAAAGAAAACCTCATAGACGCTTCGCAAAACAAGTGTAGATGGTGGATTTTCAACAAAGGTTAAAACCGTAAAATCATGAGGCATGTATTTGGGCGGTTCTCCGTAGATTGAGAGCTTAACGCCTTCAGGTAGTCGGTGACACTCACTTTTCCCTGACTGCAGGAGAAAGACGCACCTCCACATATAAGAATAGTTGGGCGGCGAACACCTTCAGGACGTCGGTGACACTCACCGTTCCCTGATTATGTGGAGAGACCGTGCATAGATTCAGGCGGTTCTCCGTAGATTGAGAACACTAACGCCTTCAGGTCGTAAACAACACTGTGACTTCCTGACTATGCATCATTCAGAATGGATGTGACGCTTAAAATGGCTAATATCTTTTCTGCAATATATTAATTCTGCCGTGACATTCACCACTGAATTCCCAGAATAATCTACAATTGCTCCTATTCCATGGTCGAATCCACGGCCTGATCCCATGGAATGGCAATAACAATTGCTCCTATTCCATGGTCGAATCCACGGCCCGATCCCATGGAATGGCAATAAAAAATTGCTCCGATTCCATGATCGAATCCACGGCTTGATCTCATTGAATGGCAATAAACTACTACATTAACTTGTTATTCCGATATCATGATCAAATCCACAGCTTATCTCATGAAATGGTGATAGACAATTTTAATTACTCCGATTCTATGGTAGAATCCACGATCCCATATGATGGTAATGCTTGTTTTATTATTCTAAATTCGTAGTCGAATCCACAGTTGATCCTATGAATTAATAATAAACAACTATTCATTTTTATTACTCAGTTTCATGAATTATTCTCCACTGAATTTCATAAATTAGTAATAAATACTCAATAACCAGGGCATCTGGATCATCACTGAGTAAGCCCCACAAGAATGGTGCAAGTGTATTCGACAATGATGCACGACTGAGCACCCAGATGCATGAACGAGCATCCAAAAAATATGAAAAATGAGGAATCCTACGCAAGACAGGAGAAAACAATAAATATTAATAAAATAATAAGAGGCGCCCAGGGCCGGGCCCACCAGCCGGCCGGCCGTGCCCTAGCCATGGTCGGTCCATGCCTCTTCCATTATTTTTCTTATTTTTTGTTATTTCATGAAATCATGAAAACTCCTTGGTTTTAGCAACTTTCCTTGTTT
The DNA here is from genome assembly GCA_023531295.1 of Papaver armeniacum. Lineage (NCBI taxonomy): Eukaryota > Viridiplantae > Streptophyta > Magnoliopsida > Ranunculales > Papaveraceae > Papaver > Papaver armeniacum. The sequence continues at coordinate 6,832 of JAJJWW010019394.1, forward strand.
TTGCAAAAACTCATGAATCCTCCATAACTTCATGGATTCATGAAATAAAGTTATAAAATAAGGAAAGGTGTGCGGGACCGGGAAACTTAGCCGGCCGGCCATGCCCGAGCCATGGTCGGTCTTCACAATCCTTAGCTTTTATAATTACTATTCCCTAATCTCATGAAACTCCTTTGTTTCAACAAAAACTCACGGATTCTCCATAACTCCAAGGATTCTCCATAACTTCAAGGATTCATGAAAAATAATATTATAAAATGGGGAAAGGTGTGCGGGACCGGGCAACATAGCCGGCCGGCCATGCCCTAGCCGTGGACGGTCCCACACCTTGCAATCCCTAGTCTTTTATAATTATTATTTTCCTAAATTCATGAAAATCCTTGGTTTGAGCAAAAATCATGATTTCGTCACAACTTCTCAAATTTTGCTCAAATCATGAAAAACCAAAATCCAACATGTCACACGGCTGGCTAGCCTCTCACGGCAATTTTAAATATTAAAATAAACTTATTTTAATATTTACAAAATATTGATCAATTGATCATACATGCTAATTCCAACAAAAATCAAGAATTTCAGTCAAGATGAAACTCTTCTGAAAATTCACAACATTGCTCGAACACATCGTAAAAATACTGAAACTCTCAGTACCGAGACATGGGCACCACGACAACATGTGCATGCCTTCATGACCGACCAGAGTCATCCTTAGGGCTTTCACAAAGCCGGTCCCACACGTTTTCATAATTCTGACCTAATTTTCTCAATTGCTCGTGTTGGGCCCAAACTATATCCAACCAACCTGGGGATTGCTCAAACGGCCAACAACTGGTCACGTGACCACCAAGAGCCGGTCCCATGCTCTCTTGGTCGGTCCCCATCTTTCATACCTAGGTTTTATCACCTAATGCTGAACCCATCAATATTTCAGTAAATGATGAAACCAACATTTAATCATCATTCTTTCACCAATCCTCAAACTAAGAACCCTGGTTCATGCTCACTCGAGCACCGGGCACCACATGGACGCCCATCATCCCATGTGGTCGGTCCCTCTATCACTCATGACCTATTTTCAGCGATTAATCAACTATGATCTGAAATTAGGGTTTTGAATAAATGCTCCACGAATCATCACTCTGAGCACGATTCAAACACTAATGAATTTATGATGGATTTAACAACCAAAATCTGAATTAATCATATAATATTTGGTAGCTTACTAATATTTTATTGGGTCACGTCACCAATAAATGTTTCGTCGAATCGAGCGATACTTGCTCAGTTGCTCAAATATTGATCCAGCTATCAATATTTGGTAATTTATCAGTAATTTGTCGAATTGAGCAATACTTGCTCAATTGCACGACAAATTATCAACATTCAGTAATTTGCTCGTCAAATTCTCGATATTCAGTAATTCGTCGAATTGATCAATACTTTCTCAGTTGCTCGAATATTGATCCAACTATCAATATTCAGTAATAATAACCTAAATAACTGTGGATCCTTAAAGTCAATCAGGTTTGACTCACACAATTGACCACGATGAAAGTGGTGGTCAATTTTAGGAAAATGTGTCGATTCTAATCTCCTAAAGTGTTTAGTCTCAAAACTTAATAATTGACACATCTGAAACATATACGTTCCCACAATTGGTTGAAAAATATTTGGTGGGAAAACAAAATCAATCTTGGTATCATAGCACGGGTAAACCACATCAATCGGAGGATGGGTTTCTAACAACCGAACTTCTTCCTGGATATTATTAGGTTCTGGAGAACTAGTATGAAGGCAATCTGGCACAATGGTTGAGGCACATATATCAAGTCCCAAGTGAGGGATCTCTACAAGAGTTAAAGGTGAAGCACGGGGAGAATGATAATCACCCCCAAACTTAGAGTTTTGGGTGTCTCTAGATAGACTATCTACAATTTCCCTAATTTCTAGATCATCGGAATCCTGAAAATGGTCAATTGCTTCTTCTAAGTTATAATCAGAAGGTGCATCCTCACTCATCATATTTGAAAGCTCTACGAGTTCATCTTCTTTGTCTAAGACTAATGTTTCTAAATCGTTAGACTCTAAAACAATGTTCTCAGAATAAACTCGTTCCTCAAAACTATCATCGGCTTCGTAATCATAAGGAAATACTACATCGTCTAAAATGGTGGTATCTCTAGTCAAATCCTCGTCCTTTTGAATAGGCGAATAATTATTAAAATTATTTGAATTTGAACTAGAAATATTATCATTGTAAAGCTCAATTGGAGTAACAAATTCCTGATCACTATGCCTACTTATTTCAAATTCTTCATCAACACTATCCTCATCATAATCATCATTATAATAAAATGAAAATGGTTGAACCTCATCTAAACGAGTAGTGTTACCAATTTTATCCTCGTCATCTTGATTATGCAAATAACTATCCTCATTTTCAAAGGTACTATTGGAAACACTATATTGGAAATTAAGACTATCTTGAGCAGTTCTTTCCTGGGCCTCTAACAACATTTTCTGAGTCGACTCACATGACTTCCTGATTTTATCTAGGAAAGAAGGTTCACACGTTGTATTGCTTTCTTCCATAAGTAAGTTATTCATCTCATTTGAACTACGTGTCGACTCAAGTAACTTTTGTGCCGACTCGGCCTAACTTACGTGCGGACTCTAGTAGAGAGGAATTTTGCTCGTATGACCGGTGGGCGTATGGATAGTAATTGGGCTCACCATGGTATGGACCATAAACTTCAAAAGGCTGATGTTCCCAACCACTATTCACATTATGGTCAAAGTAGTAACGTCCATTTTGAAACTCGACTCGGATATTCGTTGTATTGGCTATTGTAATACCAGTTCGACATTCTATTGCAGGGGTGTGAGTTGTCACACAGAATAAAACCCACTGACAGGGGATTCGTGGGTGGATAGAGTCTTACCTCCCGTACCAGATGGGCGATGAACCGTTGAAGTCGACTCAGGCCACCGACTCCTATGTCAGTGTACGAACCCGAGGGGTTGAGACAGTATCGTAACTGTCGTCCTTCCCTGCAAACAGTTTGTATTTAATTTTTAACCCTTCCTTAGGGTTTAAAATAATAAAGTCCAAGTCCAAAAAGTGTCCAAAAATAAAAAGAAAAATTACAAAAATACAGCCCTATTTACAGTTTCTAAAAATAAAATAAAATAGCTATATACAAAATCTTCTTCTTCACTCCTTTTGAATTCCTCTTTTCTTTCCCTCTTTGGAAGATGCTTTCCTTTTATAGCACTTTTTCTTTCCTTGTAGCTTCGCTCCAAATCTGAAAAGAATCGAAAAATACCAAAGGCGTAAAAGAGAACAAAAAAAATATAAAAAATAAAAATAGAAATAACTCTAAAACCTAAAACCTAAATACAAGTCCGCGTCGGCGGCGCCAAAAATTGATGTGATTTTAAATTGTTGTAGAAATTGGTAGTAAAAGTTCGTTCAACTCGGGCTTGTAAAGGTTTGATTTAAGAAAATACGAAAAACAAAGAAAATATATATACAAGGTTTGTCACAATTTCGAGAGATCCGAGATCGAGGATTCCACCAATTCTTATATTCATGTGGTTCAACTATTAATTCTAGACAATTATAGCTTATAAGATAACAGATATTGACTCTTTCTTTGCCAAAAATAGATTTTATAAAGTATTAGATGTAAATCATAAGCATGACGCATCAAAAACTCTAGGTCTAAGCATACGTCATCAGACAAAATCACAAATAATCAAGAAAAATCATAAATCAATTTAGAATAGTGCAAAAGTCATAAAAGAATTAAATAGAATTACCACATGCGTAAAGAATGGCTTCCTCCATTGTCCCAGTGTTGGGGTTTAGCTCATTGTGTTGGAGACACGCTCAAAATATGGATTCATAGCTCAAAAGGTGTGTTTACAATGGTGAAAAAGGAGAAAAGTAATAAAAATAGAAAACTGTAACGTTTATAAGTGTTGCAAGCCAACTGTTATAATGTTATTGTACTGTAGCAAGAACGACAGCTTATTATTGTAGCGGAATTTGCGACTGTCTTCTGCATGCTTTTGTTCTTCAGCTCCTTCTTCACCAGCGGCAGATGGAAGCTTTCCTGCACTTCGTTTCTTCAGCTCTGTGACTGCTCCCAATCCTCCGTATCGACCCCCAAAGTCTCGATTACCTTCTTGTGACTCGAACCAATGTATTTATACCCTCAACAGGACCCTAAATCCCAGAACAAATCCGATAATATTTCTTTCAACTTTCAGCGGAAGTCACGTGGGTTTTTCTTATCTGTTGGCTTATTTACGCGTTCAAGAGTTGTACAAACTCTTTTCAAATCTGATAGAACCAAATATAACAAGAATGTACCTTTCCCAGTTCAGGTAACTTCCAAAGATACCACCATACTCCCGATAAGTTATCTCTGTCCCTGTGTTGATGAAAGTCCGGTGATCTTCCCTTTTTTACGTGCACGAACCATATATCCTCCCTGTTTTGTCGAGACAGGTACGTAGCAATCCAAATCACTGAAAAACTCCGACTAAATCTCTTTGAAACTTTCCCATAAAAGCCGAGAATATTCCTCCACCCCTGTTTGCCGTGAACCGATTATCCAGCCAAATGTACTCGATCCAAACACATGTACCAACCCTGTTTGGTCAACTTGAGTCCAGCCCAACACAAATCAGAGATTGAATCTCCACCTAATCTTCTCGAAAATCCACAATCCCGAGAACAAACCATCCTCCCCTGTTTCGTTTCAATATAAAGTTCTAGCCAACTTCAATCGATCCAAATGATCATACCAAGTCTGTTTAACCCTAATGAGTCTATTCCAACCAAAATCATTATTGAATCTCGTTAAAACTCCTCCGAATCTTGAACCCTAAATCGTAAAGTGAAGAGTGCATTTCCCGCCTTTTCTGGTATTCGAATTAGAGAAGATGGTTACCCCTTATCGTCTACGGGTCTGTGTTTAGTAGCTGCCTGGAAATGGGGTGCCCCTTAGTAATTAGGTTACCCCTTATCCGAAATGAGAATCCGAATAGCAAATATCCTCCTAGGGTGCCTTTAACAACTTTTCGAGCCGATTTCTCCAAAAATGTTTATTTCTCCAAAAACACCTACAAAGACATAAAATAATCAAATAAGTACAAAATCGAGAACTAACGATGCACATAATTGAGACCAAAATAGACACATAAATGCGTCTATCAACCTGGTACAACATCATTGCACCTGGGAGCATCGCTAATTGGGGAGAAATGGTTAATGCCTTCTACAGGAAATACTTCTTCGTCTCAGAGAATATTACTCTCTCCGACTTAAGAAGAATGTCTCAGAAGAGCAATGAACATCTGAACGATTATGTGAAGAGGTTCAGAGTCCAAGCTTTGGATTGTCATGACCCGAATGTCACTGAACAACAACTGGTGGACTTGTGCATCAATGAATGATCCAAGTCTACAGAGCCTTGCTGGAAAATCTCCGGTTCCATACTTTCTCAGAGCTTCATGAAGCAGCCAAACGATCAGCGACTACTGCACCTGCTTTACTGTAAGGAGCAAAGTCTGCAAGGTGGGGGAACCTCGAAGCAGTCGATGCCTAGTCAACAATCAGTATAATCTCCATCCTTTAACAAACGTTGTTGCCGGAAGGAATGAAAGGAAAGCTAAGACACGGCATCAGAGCGCTTATCCAAACATCCCAGGCTCCTCTGAAGACGCGAAGAAAAGATAACCAATCCTGAAATGCACAAACCTCTACCCGGCATCAACGAACGGGGAAATGATCAGACAGACTCAAACTTCTCTCTTCTCGTGAAGGAGTGATAAAGTTCTTTGGAAGTATGGTTCAAGATGGTGCAATCAAATTGTCGTTCATCGGAGAGAGCCAAATGAAGAAGATATTGAGAATCCAGTCTTTATCGCCTTCATAGGTTCATCGATCATCCAACAAGTAACTGCAATATTTGAAGCACATCTTCAAAGAGAAGGTTGATCCATAATAGCTTCAACTGGGGACTGGAGGAGTACACAAGAATCCTCTCCTAATCAGAACTTTTGCAATCTATGAACAACCGGTCAAAGAAGCAGTTCAATCGTTGATCGAGCGTATCTTTGAAATTGCTCTATCTATCTAAGACACAAAGGAAGGACATGTTCACAACACCAAATTACATTGTGTCAGACATCTGTCCATCCCGGAAATACTCCTTGAACCTTCATCCACAGACAAGGAGATGCACGATCGGGACCGCTTACCACAGTCCATCTCAGAGGAAATGAATTTGGAAGAATGTTGATCGATGCTGACACCGCCATCAATAACATTCCACTGAAAACCCTCAGAGTCGCAGGCATCACTCAACTAAGTTGCTACTCCTCTCTTATCTCAATCAGAGACCATGAAGGAACGCTCAGAGATGCATGCGGTTGCATCACTCTCAAAATGAAAGTTGGCTCAACCTGGACGAAACCAAGTTTCACATAATCAGGGAAGATCCCGGATACGACATGATTCTTGGATGGACGTGGATTCATGCCGAGAAGATGACTACTGACAAAGCGTCTTTGGTTGCACATCTCTCCAACGAAGAAAGTTCTGATCCAGAAGATTTGGCGGACGTTCCATCATCAGAGCACTTGGAGAAATTTCGAACTTTGACGAGGTTGAAACAACAACCTGCAAAATATGCATAGACATTCATCAAAAAGTCATGCACTCAGGCAAGTCTCGTTCCTCCCATGTCTATGTCATTTATTTCCTCACATGCTATTCTAGCATGGGGACTCAATTATGTTAGCATCTCTGCTATTGCAAGATGCTATAAGTTGGTAATCTTACTTCAGCAGTATTTTACCAAGTGGTTGAATCTGACATTTTTGTGAATCGAGCATTGAGACATTCATTACTGAGATATTGTCCAAGCATGGCAAGGAACACTTTGGGCATTTCTCCGTATCCTTGCAGGAGTGTCCATCTGTCCCACAAAATCAGAAAGCTCTGATGTCTGCACAAGTGTTGAATCCCACTACCGCAGGGTAAGGAATGCTGAATCAATAGAAGATACTCGGGGCCGAGACGATCAAGCCTAAGACATTCGAAGCTTAAATAATACGACGCTTCAACGCTAAAGTATCTAAGAAGTCTTCAAATTGTACTCCCAATCAAAGAGTACACCTTCGATAATGGCGCCTCTGGCTTCAGCACAAACATCTCGACGATGACACGCTGATTCACCACAGACACGATCAAAGTGAAACTGAACTACAATTCCGAGTCTTCACTATCTCCATGACAAGACTTCAAGCAGATGCAACATCATTCATCCATCGATGGCACGAATTCCTTCAACATGCACCAAGGACTTGATCTTATTGGACAAGATTCAAGACATAGCAAGTCATTGCAACCTGATGTGATTCCATGAAAACTTTATCAACGAAATCTCTCTACATCACGAACTTTGCACAACTAAGGAACTTCTCTCTTCATCGATCACACCCAGAATGGAGACTGCTGATGCAATCTTCCGCAACAACGTCGACTCATTGATGAAGCCAGTTCACGGTAAAGTCATAATGATCAAGATAATTCGGGTTGTACTCCCAGTACACCTACATCTTAGGGATGCTCAACCTAACAACTAGTTCATGAACGTGAAGGTTCACAGTGGAGGAACTCCACCCAAAAGATCGGCATCAACAAGGATATGTGGAGGAACTCTATTCATGGTCTCAAAGCATCAACAAGAATTTCTGGAGAGAATTCAATCGTGATCTCAACATCAATAATGAGTCTCGGAGTGCAACATCAGTCTTCATCAACTAACCATTCTCTGAAGCATTGCTCGATGAAGCGGACTTCTACAAGCATTAATGATTCGTTTCAAGATGTGTAGACATGAAAATATGTTCACATGAAATTCTTCCCAAAGCTTGCACGACTGGTGGGCACAAGCCAAAGACTTCTACAAGATGTTCTCATCACCTCTGCAAATGAGATACAACACACTTCAGGCCATGGGTTTACAAAAACGTACCAATGGGTGAGGAATGGGACAATGCTTCCTGAACAAAAGATGTTCGTCTATGTCTCTGCTACAACATACCAAAAGCTCACATTAATCGGACATACGAGCTGAAAGATACGGCCTTTACCGTTAGGTCTACGAAATCTGAAAAGTTTGTACGGGATTACAAATTACAAATGTGCACACTTCGTTGGCTGACCTCTACAACTCCAAATTGAGTGATTCTTCTCTCATGTGATAAATCAGTCTCTTAGCTTCAAAAGTTGGGGTCAAGCAGCGAATTCCGACGTCGTATGAGATTCCTACAGCTTCCAGAGCGTACAACATGCAAGCATCAATTCTTAGACGGGATTCATAACTTCCACAGTCGATCAGTGTCCACCGGGTCTTTCCACTAAGTACTTCATCAAGGTACCTCCCACTTCGACCACCTAGGTCTTTATATCAATTGTTCTACCTGGGTCCTCTATCCAATTTTTTCCAGAAGAAGAGAAAACGAAATGAGAGATTTAACAAACTGGGGACTGACAGTCCACTGATCATGACGATCAGTTTCACAGTCCGAGACCCGTGGGACCAGACTCTCATCATAAAAGGAATGCTACCACCTGGACATGAAACCAGGGTCATTACACCACCCCCTCTTGAGAGCAACCTCAGTTATGGTCCCGTGACCAGGGTTTCAGAAGTGATGTTTCTATGACTGACAGAAACAAGATGGCTGCAAGCACCATGCTCATGTATCAATCAAGGGTTCCTGATCTCAAATGAATCAATGGCATTGAAATCCGTCACCAACCCTTCAAAACACAAGCGAATGGTCCAATGACACAACAGGGGTGTTTTACAACGAGCTCGTCGGAGACAATTTTACACTGTCCCGTACAAAGCAGTGAGCTGGGCGAAGTTGGTGAAGAATCCAGGGATGGGTCATATACCATTCTCTTCATATGGATGTCCTCTACAACATATCCAAAATTCACAACAATCGGAGAAACGAGCGAAGGGTTGTGGCCAAAACATTGGACCACATGCCACCTGAAAATTTTCTGAAGGTCTCCTGGAAGTTTACTGTTTCGTCGATTTCGACCCCTACACGTGCTCGAAACTTAAAAATATTCTTTGACAAAAACTTGGAAATTTCCTGGGCATAAGGATACATGGGTAGATCGCGAAAAACTGATATCGGATGAAGATTTTACGGTGTTTTTGCTAAAAGGTTGAGTTCTGAATTTTCAGGTGACGTATTTCGGTAAAGCTTTTCACTTATTCATGAGAATCTTCATTAATTCATCAACAAATCAGTAATTTCATACTTCTATGAAGAAAATATACAATGGGTACTTACTGGAGTAGTCCCTAAAGTGCTCAAGGGACCGGAATTGCCAACATCACCATTGGAAACATCATTGCTTTCACTCGGTTTCGAAATCTGGGGTTTTCTTCTTCACCATCCTCCGAAGACGAATGGGAATCATCAGTACTCCCTTGTTCCACGAAAATATCCTCCTGAATACATCAACAACAATTAGTGGTATTTCATTCAAGGAGTGTCATGAACGATTATACGAAGAGGTACTTACATCAAATTCTTCTTTGACGCTCGATTCAGAAATTGTTTGTTCAGCAACAATGAATTGAAGACCGTCAAGGCTCGATGGAGAAAAGTTCTGAAATGAAGTAACAAACATTGGTTTCATGATCCTAATTGCACGGACAAGAAAAAGTCATGATATAAGGAGCGCTAACAACTCACCAAAGAGACAGCCGGGGACTTTACATTGTTCGATATCATTCTGTGATCCTTATTTACTCCACTCCGAAGACTTACTGCTATTTCTGAGTAATCCACATCAATCGAACAAGGGCCCATTTGTCGAGCTACTTTATCAGTGTTATATTCCTCCATCAGAGACTTCCCGTGCATTACTGATATTAAGTAATCAGGAGTACAACTCAGTATGAAGGATCTCCCACCATCACTCAGAGGTCTCAGAAGCACCATTGAAGCTGCATCTGTAGAGATATCATCTTTGGAAGTATCATTATGGGACCAGTCATTCTTGCAAAGTTGTTATGACGTCCATACAACGTTCCTACTTCAGTATATCATCCATAGATGCAGATTTCATCAAAGCAGTGGAATTAAAGCACAAAAAAAATAAATTAGGATGCTCACATCAGCGTCTACAAAATGGTAACTCTCAACTCTTGCCTATTTACGGTTTCACGAACTTAGTGATAATAACGTAAAATTTCGAAAATCTTGCTCGCTCCATCAAACCTGCAAACACGAGCAACACCCAACTTAAAAGTCTGACACCTGACTTTTCGCGAAATTATGAATAATTCACATAACCCTTCATGTGAACATTCACTGATTTTCTACCGTGTGTGCATACACTATGAAATCACGAAATTCACGAAAACATTATTGTTTGCTTTTAACAAGTGTTTAAAATCATTTTGCAAAATTTTTCATAAAATCATGAACAACCCACGTAAATCTTTACTGTGTGAACGGTTTTTCAAAATTTGGACAGACGTCCATTCTACAATTGTGAAAACTCACATACAGACATTATTTCACCATGTACAATTGTCTACTGTCAACAGTTGTTCAAAATCAAAACATTGATTTTACAAAAAAATTATATATTTTAATGTGAAACTCACGTAACTTTGAAAATATATGTATATTTTTGCTCCCTCTCGCGAGCATCCGTCTTTGAAACGAGAGTTTATTCCATTTTGTGAAATCTCACAAATTAAAAAAAAAAAAAAAAATCTACTTTTGCTCAAACGAGCGTTCGTCTATGAAACAAGGGTCTTTTATACTTTTGTAAAGGTCCACATATTCCAAATAAATTTTATCATGAGGTGCAGGTCTTTTCAAAAATTCCTTTAACTCTAAGGATCATTATTTATCACTTTTACTACGAACCTACGTTCCTAAAAGTATTTGTGAAAGTTCATGCTTTGAATATAAATTTTGGTTTTCATGAAACCTCATCAACAAAATTTTCTCTACTGCAACTAGACCATGTCTACTCAAGAATTCATGTATCTCTTTCATGATGGTGGTTTTTAGCTTAGGGTTAAAATCGTAAAACCTTGCATCTGATGTGACGTCACTCTGCAAGGAAACGGTGCCGTAAGTGCTAACCTCTCCACCAGCATATTTATTGAGCCATTCAATATATTTACATGAAATTTATCCAGACTGGCGAATGTAGCAACCATCCCAAACACTCTATAAATTTCGACACCTCACCAATACAAGACTCACTGAGTACTTTCCTGTGCTATGTTCCCCGGCAGAACCCTTAATATCGGTATGACATGACGGATTTATGTTCACTCGCAGCGGAGTAGCATTAACCTCCAAGTACCAAAGTTAAGGCCATCGCACGAAATGCTCAGACGGAAAGCACACTGCATTCTATAGATAAGGATTTTTGTGGCAGCATACAAAATCCATCCAATTATTGTGATAACTCACAAAAAACTCATAAACCCGACTAATTTGAAAAATTAGGGTTTCGCGCCCCGTGCAGTACACTAGACCCCGTTGTTCGAAAAACTATGCTTAGCCAAACTAGGCAATTAAATCCGCCACATCGTACTAGAAGTGGCCACGCCCTAGCTTGCCGGCCCCACTTCCCATCGACCAATCAGGTCGCTTTAAATCCACTACATCGTACTGGAAGTGTGGCCACGCCCTAGCTTGCCGGCCCCACTTCCCATCGACCAATCAGGTCGCCTTAAATCCGCCACAGCGCACTGGAAGTGTGGCCACGCCCTAGCTTGCCGGCCCCACATCCCATTGACCAATCAGGTTGCATTTAAATCCGCCACGGCACACTGGAAGTGTGGCCACGCCTTAGCTTGCCGACCCCACTTCCCATCGACCAATCAGGTCGATTTAAATCCTCCACATCGTCTTCGGGAAGTGTGGCCACGCCCAGCTTGCCGGCCCCACTTCCCATCGACCAATCGGAAGTGTCGCTTGGGACCCACTTAAATCCGCCACATCGCACCGGGAACAACGCTTCGAACAATCGGAAGTGTGGCCACGCCCTAGCTTGCCGGACCCACTTCCCATCGACCAATCAAGTCGCTCTAAAACCGCCACACTCACACAAAAGTGTAGCCACGCCCATGCTTGGCCGGCCCTCTTACATTAACCAATCAGGTTGCTTTAAACTCGCCACAGTGTTGAAAAGAAGGAAACCGCGCCAGATGGCCACAAACCCAATTGGCTTCCCAAAAACGCGCCAGCATGCCAAACGCACTTACCAGGTACACATGCCAGATGCACATGCCAAACGCGCCAAACATGGCCACCCACCCCATGCGACGTGCCATATAGGCTAATTAGGGTTTCGACAAGCCAAACCCTAATTTAGGCAAGATTTCCACACCAACGTGCCAAAATTTCAATGGCTATGGCTGCGCGTGCAACCGTGCAAACGGCATGCACGAGCCATGCCGCCCATGTTGCAATACGCTTGCGCGAGTTAAAAACGCCACTGCCAACTAAAGGTATCCATGATCGACGGCTACCTTTCCTCCTGAGATGCAATCTCAGCCATCCAAGTTCGCCACCAAACTAACAGGCTTGTGGAAACTTTTGAGCGACCATGCCGCCAAACCCTAAACTTTGGCCACGGCATCAAATCCCAGTTTGGCCACGGCGCCTAATTTCGGCCACAATGCCAAACCCTAAATTGGTCATGCCGCCAAGCCCTAGCCTTGGCCATGCCGCCAAGCCATAGCCTTGGCCACGACGCCAAGACCTGACCTTGGCCACGGAGCCAAGCCCTAGCCTTGGCCACGACGCCAAGCCTTAACTTTAGTCACGGAGCCAAATCTTAACTTTGGCCATGCTACAACACTACAGGCGTGGCCATGCCACAACGCCACTGGCATGCTCTATGCCACGGCTACTAGAACCCCACCACACCACGGCTACGCCATTGGCATGCTGCTATGCCACGGCTACGCCACTGGCATGCAACTAGCATGCCACTATGCCATGGCTCCACCAGACGCCACTATGCCAATGGAGCCGCTCCGTTATACAACAAGATGCGGCCATAATCAATGGCCATCCTTCCTCATGAGATGCAATCTTGGCCATCCAAGTTCTCCACCAAACTGATAGACTTGTGGCGAGTTTCAAGCGACCAACTGCCTAAATCTAGTGGCTATGGCTACGTCAGGCGCCACTTGCATCAACGTGCCACTGGCATGCACGAGGCATGCCAGCCACGTCACATTGCCATTAGCGTACGACAAAACGCCACTGCGCCATTATCAGGCGCCAACGCAAGGTAGCCACAATCAATAGCTACCCTTATTCAAAAGATGCGATCTCAGCCATCGAAATTCGCCACCGAGCCGTTCAGCTCGTGACAAGTTTTAGGCGACTGGCCAAAACGAGCCTAACATCACATATGCTATTTACCTACGGCAAGCCTCTCAATTTTAACTTGCCACACGTAGCAAAGTGCTACATCTTTTCCACGAAAACACTCGAGACATCAAAACATGTCACAAACTGGGGGATACTCATCAGGGTATTGGTATGGCGGTTGACAACGTGCGACGTGCAATACGCCCGTTACAGGAAAGTGTCATAAAGCGGGGCGGTTAGTAATGGAAAGAAGTAATGGTGTAAACGTATCCTTCATTATGGAAACATAAATTCCAGTCGTTACCCGTTACTCCCTTCTTCCACCATTCAATCGTTTCCACTTCCGACGAGACCAGGGTACGTTTTGTTGCGACTTGTATAAATAGGTCTCACCTATTTTCCACCAGACGACAAGTTTTGGTCAGGAGAAGAATACAACATCCAGAAATCATCTGATAGCTTTTCATTCAGCTAGCCAGTTCAATTTTCTGATACAAGTCACGAAACACCCACACTTCCACAATCAACTATTCTGGTCTCAACACTTTTTTCGCTTCCCTCCCTAAGACCAACCTTTCTCATTCACTTTGTGACCGAAGCAATCCTGGAACGACCATTTCTTGGTTTAGGCCAGGATTGTACAGATTGATCTCTCGAATCAAAAGTACTCCCGTGCAGTACATTTTTTAGGGTTTAGACTCGTTTCTTATCCACACACATGAAATTACCAAAAACAGTAGGAACCATTTTCACCCATAAACAATTGGCGACCACAGTGGGAGATTAATCTCTCAGTTACAATATCAGTTTCCAATTCCAAATTTCATTCTTCAACCCGGACATCAGGATGGTAGAAGCAAACGATCCGCGCGGGGTTCAATGGCTTGGTGGTTAGTTATTACATGATGAGGAATGACTGGGGACTTCTCACAGTCACAACGGCGTCGCCCATAAAACTCAGACTTACGCCCAGAATATCCATTTTGTTGGGAGACCCTAAAAGCGAGTAAGTCTTGTTAGACAAAGTACATAATCTACTACTTCAAGTTTTCACGTTGATAATATAAACCAATAGTCATGCTACCCCCAAAATTTCATCCCATACTTTTTACCGTCATACAACATTCACGGTTCCATGACTCTCCTGGAATATTCATGCTATTAACAGTCATGATCAAAACGACATTATTCTAAAATTCATTCCAAAGAATAATCTGAAACCCTCAAAGGTAACAATTATCTATCAATCCAAAAATATCAAACCATAAACCAGGCGTTTCGTTTGCCTTTCAAAAAAAAAAAACGTAAGCTAAGGAAGTTCAGAAAAATAAAAACATTTAAGGAAAATTGCCTAGCAAAGGCTCGTTCTTCTTGGAGAAAACGTCCTTCATGCTTTGAAGAGCCGCATGCTTCAGCTTCAACTCCTGGGACAACTTCTCGACTTCTGCCTCCTGTTGATTAATCAAATCCGCGGAAGGGCCATCAACCGCTTCAGCCTGCAGCCTTTGGATCTCGGAAAATCCATCACAGAACCAGGAGGCATTGAACTCAAAATTTACACACATATCCCGATGAAATTCCCAGCTTTTGACTACATCTCCAGAAATAGTGTGTCCAGTCACGCCACACATGTCATGAATTGAAGATAAAGTTTCCTCCACGTGCTTAACCAATACACAGCGACTATCAAGCTTCCTGGTCGTGGCAATGTGCCCATACCTCTTCCATATCTTGGTATATAGCTCCGCATACTTCACGGGCACATTGAATCCACCAACCAACACATGACCTTCGAAAGGAGCCTCGAATGGAGGATCAAAAACAACACCTGCGGCTGGATGTGCGACTAGCAAAGATTCTTTGGGAACAATCACGCCCGTCATCACGACACCATTTTCCGCCATGGGAGACTCATCAGCATCTTTATGATGATCAACCTCCATCTCCATATTACCAGCGGGTACGGTTTCCATGATTGGAGACACTGTCACATCTTCATTGCCGTGAATCTCCATCTCAGAATTATTTTCAGAAGTGGACTCCTCCTGTAAATACCACCAATTGAATATTTATTCGGGATAAGTAAATAGTCCAAGAGGAAAACGTGTGGGAGACTCACCGACTCATCTATGGGCCCACTAGGATTGGAAGAGGACTCGCTGCCCCGCTCTGAAGAACTTTCCTCATCACCGTGAGACTATGAGTTCTCTTCTTCTTCATCTTCCTCTTCACTGCTGAGAGGCTCAATATCGCCAGACTTTTCTTCAGAAGGCATCCCCTTTTGGCCACTTGCAAGTCTGGTAAAGGCGTTTATCTTGTTGAGACCTTGAATCAAAAGGAAAGATATGTTCAGAGGCAAAAATTCAGAATATTTATCCAAGACGACCAAATCAGGAAGAAAATCATACGTACTCGCATATTCGAAGAACTAAAAGTCACAAGAGCCGTCGAATCCGACTGAAAACCGCCCGCACGGTTTTTAGACCTTCGCTCCTTTTTATGGGGACTGTCCACATCCGTGCTAGGAGATTTTCGCTTAGCAGTAGAAGGCTCCCTCAACAATGGATGTTCCGCTAAAGTCGCAGGGGAAGGATTGCCACGAGAATTTTCCACCACGTCATTCACAGTTCCGTGGATGGCAAGAAACTCATCCTGCCAGAATGTGTTGTACCTGGAGGTTGTCACTGGATTTCGTTCTGAGAGCAAGAAAGGAAGGCTTTTACCTTGCGCAAGAACACGGACATCAAGAACAGCTGGCAACAATTCTTCCGGAGCAACCGACTGACGAGTAAATGGGACCCCTTGGTCAAATCCCATATGCCGAGTCGCCCTATCAATATTATAAGGGACTGCCTTGAAAGACCCCCGGAAGAAAGATGGCACGTTTCCGGGGATACAGCTTCGCATAAATACAACCTCTCCAACGCTCATATTCTCTCCAGCAGAAAGCAAAGTCAAGTTCGGAACAACGGCGAAAATGTTGGTGAACTATGGACGCATGGACTGGATCCCAAGGACGAAAGCTAACGGCATAGGCATTGTCAAGGAAGTCGATGAGCCTTGATCCAGCATTTTGGGCGCTTATTCAACCAACGCAGTATTCTGGAGCCGCCACAAGACTCGGGAAGTAAAGCCGGCGGTTTGGGAGCATATTTTACGAAATGCTCCCACAACCATGTTTGGAGAAAAACAACGTGTACATACGAGTCCACTTTCATATAACCATTTGAAGCGTACATGTCCGCGACCTGATGATCCAAATGGGTGTACAAAGAGACAAGAAACAAGCCACCAATGGGAAGAACGACACCATTTCTCCTTCTTACCCGAGCCATCATCGAAAATATCTCTGGATAGCCAAAGAACCAAGAATGCCGTAACATGAAGCGTACTGTTCACTTGATTCGGCTTTTACTCATTCGGGAACCATTGAGACACCCACCAGCTATAAAAGCACTTCGTCTCGTAATCCTTCCGAACGAACCCTTTTGACTTCGCGACAAGAGTGGCACGTATTTTTTCTTCATCGTCAGACAACGTGATATCAAGATTCCCTGTTATGGGAAGGTTCAGCAGGACGGATACACTCTCTAAAGAGATGGTCATTTCGCCCCACCTACATATGGCCGTATGAGTATCTGGACACCATCTGGAGATAAAAGTGATCAATCCCGGGATGTCTTTCCTAATTTTAAATGTTGCAGAAGCCATGACAGCATCAATGATTTGTGCCTTGGTCAAATTCGCCCTCACACAGCCTTGACTTATCATAAATTGCATCCATTTATCAAAAGAGTGCAATGGACTTAGACAGATTTTGAAGTCGATTGGAGAAGCAGGATACTCTTTCCT
The DNA here is from genome assembly GCA_023531295.1 of Papaver armeniacum. Taxonomy (NCBI): domain Eukaryota; kingdom Viridiplantae; phylum Streptophyta; class Magnoliopsida; order Ranunculales; family Papaveraceae; genus Papaver; species Papaver armeniacum. Next base: position 24,148 of record JAJJWW010019394.1, read on the forward strand.
CTGAAGGCAAAACCACATTACACGCCCCGGCCGAATCGACTGGACCGCTCCTTCATTTTCTGAACCGGTCAAAAGGGTCGCCACATACTTGGGATGGGCTCTCCTAAGTGTAGAAGACTTTGTAAAAAATTCATCATCCGTGTTTGGCTTGGAGTTGCCAACATTCTTCGATGTGGTGGCATGACTTTTCTCAGGTGACATCCTAACGGAATTTCTTTACGCTGCTTTCACTATTGAATTAACTACAACGGAGCAAAACCAATAAAAGTTACTACTAAGAAAAGGGAGCATAAAAATCATTTTGTCAACGGCGGAAGAAATCATCTTGGTCACAAGCCGCATCATGCACGACCAAAGGTGACGCACGACCAGAGGAGTGGTAGCCGGAGGAATGGGGAATGGCATCCACCCCAACTTTATGCCACGAGAGGTATACCCTCGGCCAAGACAGGGCTGTCAATGGGTACCCATTACCCAGAACCGGAACCGGGCCCGGTAGATTTGGATCCGGTTTCGGGTCCTAAAGTTGGACCCATTAACAACTTAGGACCTGGAGGGTAATTACCTGATTGGAGTACCCGCGGGTACCGGGTACCCGGTTATTTATTCTTTTACTCATGTTTTTAGCAAAATTACACTTATTTTGTTAGTTTTCGCTTTGATTTTTTTTCATTTTTCATTTTTTTCCTTACACTTAATCTTTATTTAATACATTAATAGAGGAATAATAATAAGTTTTTATAAAAATAAATTAGATCCAGACAAAAAGGAGAAAGATACGTTAATTTTTTGAGGTTTTTTGTATAGTTTTATTAATACCCAATAAGAACCCGGACCCGATGGGTACCCGTGTATTTAAACGGGTCCGGTTCTGGGTCCATATATTTAGGAATCGGACCCGGAACCGTTAGGAACCGGACCCGACCTTTAGAAGTAGGGTCCGGGTCTAGTGATACCCGGGAGGACCCGGATCCATTGACACCCCTAGCCAAGAGGGTACCACGGTCACGTTCAAAAAAAAAGGGGAAACCCTAAAATTAGGTTTTTGTGGAGAAGGTTTAAATGGCGGCTACCCGATTAGGCATAATTACTTCGCATAAACAATTGGCTTCATTACCATTAAACAGGGTGGTTGATGTTATTGCAAACTACTGACTAGAGCTGCACAAGACCCGGTCCATTTTACCAGTACCGGTCCGGAACCGAAAGAACCGGAGTTGAACCGAACCGGACCCGGAGTTACCGGTACATGTACCGGTTCTGAAAGTTGATACCCGGAGTAGGCCGATACAGGTATTGGTTCTGGGGGTAGTCCCGGCCTGTCCCGGACCATATGTCCCGGTTAATTATAGCCGTAGATATCTTTGGCAATTTTACATCCTGACCGTCCCTCCTAGGTATAGGAATTCCTATCTATCTCTAATTCTCTATCGAGAACTTTCACTTTAGTTTTCTTTTTTTTTTCTCTCAGAAGAGCTCAAGAGAAGCAGTCGCTCTATCAGTTCACCACCATCATCGATTCATCATATAGCCGTTCGATTTGTTAAGGAAAAAGGATTCACTTCTTCTTCTTCTTCTTCTTGTTCACCATCTCTGAACTCTGATTGAGTCAGGTAATTCTTCTTTTTCTTCTTCTTAGATTTGTAAGTTGTAACTCTCATGGATTAAACTAGGGTTTGAATCGTGTGATACAGGGATTTGAAATTGATTTATAATTTTTACCTTTTATGGTTTGATTGTTCTGTTAATATTAAGATTGATTTAGGGTTTGATTTGAGATTGAATTAGGGTTTGATTTGGGATTGAATTAGGGTTTTTACTTGGGTACAGAATGAGGAATCTATCTAATGGGTTCTATTTAATCTAGCATATATCTTCCTTGTGTAGAATCTCTTATTTTCCTGTTGGCTCTGTATAGAATCTCTTATTTTCCGTGTGTTTCCTTTAAGTTGTTTCAGTGCTAATTGATTCAAGTGAATAAGAAAAGATGGTATTGTGTTGTGTTAGTTCTGATAAATGGGTAGTTGTTGGTTTGATAGTTGAGGGAGAAATAGACAGAGTGGATGCTTGCTGGTGAACTGAAACAAATTTAGAAAACAAGGAGTCAATGAATTGGTGCATCCACAGATGATACTTGTGATGTGGTCGAATAATATAAATTTGCATATTATAGTGTTGTTGCAGAAGTAACTGAAATGGTTGACTTGTGATGTGGTTGAATAATATACATTTGCATATTATAGTGTTGTTGCAGAAGTAGTCTACAATTACAAGGAATGATTGAAGTAGTTTATAGTGAATGATTGAAGTAGTTTATAGTGTTGTTGCAGAAGTAGGTGAATAGAGTGTTCTTATGGAAATACTGCTAATAAGGTCACTACTGCTAAGGTCACTATTGCTACTGATGATGTTCTGCTCATGAATGATTTTAACTGAATTTGTGGTTACTTTTGTTAGTTCTGTTACTTAAATTGCATTGCATCTTTGATTAACATGCACAACTGTATTTGTGTCAATGAGTAATAATTGAATGTATGTATCTGTCCACAACATATGAGATGTTCAATTTTGTTTAGTGAGATGATGATTGATGAGTGTTTTGTGTATATTAAGATGTTCAATTTTGTTGATTTTGTTAGATGGATACACGTAATTCAACTCAAGGAAAAGTGAGATCTGCAGTATGGGAACACTTTGAGAAACTGGATTATACAACAGCAAGGTGTAGGAACTGCTCAAAGATATATGCTGTTGATGCCATGCGAAATGGAACATCTAATTTGATAGCTCATATAAAAAGATGCCCGTTCTTTCAAGCAATGGGTCGACATAGAGCTTGATGTTCATGTTTTATCGTTGTCGCAGTCTTGCATATTTATGAAATGGAAGTGAAAGTGGTTTGGAAATGTTGTTTTAAGTTTTAACGTTGTTTTAATGTTAAACACAGAACTTTGAACTGCTTGTTTCAGGAGTTTAAGTGACTTGTAACTTGTTTTAAACCATTGTTCATCTTAAGGAATATGATTAAGAACAATTAGATAAAGAAAATATTATGTTACATATTTTTTTTACAGGTAAAAACCCGGTATCGGAGTGGAACCGGACCGGTCTTACAGGTATAGGTACAAGTCCAGGTACAGGTACAGGTACCGGTCCTCAAATTGAAGAACCGGTCAACTCCGTGTACAGGTACCGGTTCCAACAGAAAACCGGACTGTACCGGCTCATGTGCAGCTCTACTACTGACAAAGGCAAATTACTCACATTAAAGTATTTCACGAATTTATAACGGATGTACGGATAGGGTTTACACCAACACAGAAGAGTAAACAAAAGAAGAAACACATAGATGCATACCTGGAATACGCTCGCCTACTGTTGCTACTGCTTTGCCGCTAACTCCAAGGCGTGAGAATAAAACTGATGATACGGGATAAAGAAGATGGGAAACGCCTTTTATAGGCACGACTTTTGGGAGTTCGAAAGGAGGAAGGTTTCCTATTTTTGGTTATACATGAAAATAGGCAACCGGACCCGCGCTAGCAAAGCTCCATGGCGCCAATAGGCCACGGCCAAGATAGCGCCAAGAACCCGCTCCTAGCCAGCACCATCTCCGCGTCACAGCCAAGCCCCAAGCCAGCGCAAACGGCTCCACGCCAAGCCAACGCCAACGGCTCCATGCCAAGCCAGCCTCATCTCCGCGGCCAAGCCAAGCCGACAGCTCCACAGCCAAGCCAAGCCAAGCCAGCAGCGTCACGGCCAATCCAAGCCAAGCCAGCAACGCCAACGGCTCCACGCCCTAGCCAGCACCAACATCTTGCATCCTCCCAGCACTAGCTTCTCTGCTCGATAGTCGATGCACCTGCATCCTTCTCAGCGCCAACTTTTCCGCTCCTGACAAGTGCTATCCACAGCCCAAGCCAACTCCAACCGCGTCCTAACCAATGCCTTAGCCAGCAGCGCCATGAACCATTCCTCAACCTGTAGCCAAAGATGCCGCACTGGTGCATCCCATGGCCAAGACGAATTTATGCAAAAGCCTCCAACACAAGGATCACAGATTCCTCATGCCTTCCACCAAAGGTTAGTTGAATTTCCTTGGCAATCTCTTCACGTCTTGCTCTTTCGATTTTACTCTCGTCTGTCACCATCTCATGCTTACCCCACAACAATGCCACTGTTACGTGCCAAGCAAGGGACTTAATGTTGATGATGGTTTTTAGCTTAGGGTTAAAATCATAAAATCTTGCATCTGATGTGACGTCAATCTGCAAGGAAACGGTGCCGTAAGTGCTAACCTCTCCACCGACATATATATTGAGCCATTCAATATATTTACATGAAATTTATCCAGACTGGCGAATGTAGCAACCATCCCAAACACTCTATAAATTTCGGCACCTCGCCAATACAAGACTCACTGAGTACTTTCATGTGCTATGTTCCCCGGCAGAACCCTTAATATCGGTATGGCATGACGAATTTATGTTCACTCGCAGCGGAGTAGCATTAACCTCCAAGTACCAAAGTTAAGGCCATCGCACGAAATGCTCAGACGGAAAGCACACTGCATTCTATAGATAAGGATTTTTGTGGCAGCATACAAAATCCATCCAATTATTGTGATAACTCAATTGGCTTCCCAAAAACGCGCCAGCATGCCAAGCGGCATGCCAAACGCACTTACCAGGTACACATGCCAGATGCACATGCCAAACGCGCCAAACATGGCCACCCACCCCATGCGACGTGCCATATAGGCTAATTAGGGTTTCGACAAGCCAAACCCTAATTTAGGCAAGATTTCCACACCAACGTGCCAAAATTTCAATGGCTATGGCTGCGCGTGCAACCGTGCAAACGGCATGCACGAGCCATGCCAGCCATGTTGCAATGCCGCTTGCGCGAGTTAAAAACGCCACTGCCAACTAAAGGTATCCATGATCGACGGCTACCTTTCCTCCTGAGATGCAATCTCAGCCATCCAAGTTCGCCACCAAACTAACAGGCTTGTGGAAACTTTTGAGCGACCATGCCGCCAAACCCTAAACTTTGGCCACGGCATCAAATCCCAGTTTGGCCACGGCGCCTAATTTCGGCCACAATGCCAAACCCTAAATTGGTCATGCCGCCAAGCCCTAGCCTTGGCCACGACGCCAAGCCATAGCCTTGGCCACGACGCCAAGACCTGACCTTGGCCACGACGCCAAGCCTTAACTTTAGTCACGGAGCCAAATCTTAACTTTGGCCATGCTACAACACTACAGGCGTGGCCATGCCACAACGCCACTGGCATGCTGCTATGCCACGGCTACTAGAACCCCATCACACCACGGCTACGCCATTGGCATCTTTGCTATGCCACGGCTACGCCACGGCATGCAACTAGCATGCCACTATGCCATGGCTCCACCAGACGCCACTATGCCAATGGAGCCGCTCCGTTATACAACAAGATGCGGCCATAATCAATGGCCATCCTTCCTCATGAGATGCAATCTTGGCCATCCAAGTTCTCCACCAAACTGATAGACTTGTGGCGAGTTTCAAGCGACCAGCTGCCTAAATCTAGTGGCTATGGCTACGTCAGGCGCCACTTGCATCAACGTGCCACTGGCATGCACGAGGCATGCCAGCCACGTCACATTGCCATTAGCGTACGACAAAACGCCACTGCGCCATTATCAGGCGCCAACGCAAGGTAGCCACAATCAATAGCTACCCTTATTCAAAAGATGCGATCTCAGCCATCGAAATTCGCCACCGAGCCGTTCAGCTCGTGACAAGTTTTAGGCGACTGGCCAAAACGAGCCTAACATCACATATGCTATTTACCTACGGCAAGCCTCTCAATTTTAACTTGCCACACGTAGCAAAGTGCTACATCTTTTCCACGAAAACACTCGAGACATCAAAACATGTCACAAACTGGGGGATACTCATCAGGGTATTGGTCTGGCGGTTGACAACGTGCGACGTGCAATACGCCCGTTACAGGAAAGTTTCATAAAGCGGGGCGGTTAGTAATGGAAAGAAGTAATGGTGTAAACGTATCCTTCATTATGGAAACATAAATTCCAGTCGTTACCCGTTACTCCCTTCTTCCACCATTCAATCGTTTCCACTTCCGACGAGACCAGGGTACGTTTTGTTGCGACTTGTATAAATAGGTCTCAACTATTTTCCACCAGACGACAAGTTTTGGTCAGGAGAAGAATACAACATCCAGAAATCATCTGATAGCTTTTCATTCAGCTAGCCAGTTCAATTTTCTGATACAAGTCACGAAACACCCACACTTCCAGAATCAACTATTCTGGTCTCAACACATTCTTCGCTTCCCTTTTTTTTTGGTAAATCCAAAATGAATTAAGAATAGCGGAATTACAAAAAAAATAAGCAACAAGAAAAGAGGTCAGAGACACCCCAAAAACTTGTTACCTATTTAAAACGGAAATATTTTACATTTGGATATTCAACAGAATTTAAAAACTCCGGTCTTCCAGTATAATGTCTACCTTCCTCATTAGGGAGATCACAACCTCTTTTTGACATACTATCCGAAGCAAAATTAGCTTCCCTAAAAGTATGCTCAAACCGAATGGCTTCAAAATTTGAAGAAACTTTACTCCAACGCTGTCGAGCGAACCACGGAAGAGAAGAAGAAGTAAATGCCATCACTGCACTTTTTGAATCTGATCTAATGCAAACTCTCATAAAACCCCACTGAATTGCCCATTCCATTCCGATAATAATACCAAAGATTTCTGCAAGGTAGTTGGTAGTAATACCCAAACCTATGCTCATTGCGCCAACAACATTTGCCTCATGATCTCGCGCCACCACACCAGCGACTCCCGGATTCCCACGAGCCGCTCCATCTCAGCACAACAACAATTCATCCAAATCCAGAGAAGACCAACTGCATTCAACTAGGTCATGAAATTGCACCTGCCTATGCGCCACTTTAAAGAAATTCAGCACATAAAGATCCTCCACGGAATTGTGCATAAACCCCTTGAGCCGCCTAGAGTAATCCTGCACTTGATTGAACACACTTTTTTGAAAGAAAATCCAACAAACCTTTTTGTTCTCATAAACGAAACGGTTTCTAGACTGCCAAAGTTCCGAGCGCACCACTAAATTAACCAATAACCACAGATCTTTGAACATGCTACTTTTCCCCTTAGCTTCCTTATAAGCTGTAGTCAGCTGCAGATTCGAGTGGATTCCAAAGATGTCTGAAACCCACCTCCAGACTTTCTCATCAAAAGCACAATGACACAACAGATGTTCCAGCGACTCCTCATCAAAATTTCACAAGCAACACTTATTAGCAATCTGGATTTTAAACCGGCTTTGAACCTTGTCCAATGTAGCACAAGCACCCCTTAAAAATCTTCCAATTTCTCGCAGCTAAAGCAGGGTGAATGGCCTGCCTCCATAACAAGTTTCCCCCCTCCAACTTGGCGCATTTTTTGCGAATTAAGGTTTCAGCAGACCTGACAGAAAATACGCCATCATAACTAGGCTTCCACACCATACAATCACCTCCATTCAGGGGCCTCGGCAGATCTGCCTCCACGATTCCAGCAGCTAACAAGGTATTATGACATTCATCACTCAGATTCCAAGTGCCGTTTGTGAGCATATCGCCAACCAAAACAGTACGATCCAAAGAGTAATCTTCAAGAATATCCGCAATGGACTCATCACCCATCCAAACATCATAGTAAAGGGATGTATTACGACCATCTCCAATTAAAATTTTAGCATTATCTTCCACCAAAGAATACACCCATTTTATGACAGGGAGAATAAAAGATTTCACATAATGAACCAACTCACCATTCCTATTAAAAAAAATTGCTCGAAGAAAACGAGCCCAAATTTTATTAGATTTACGGATTTTCCACCAAAGACCCGTAAGCAACGCCTTGTTCATTACATTTAGTTGAGTTATACCCAACCCACCTTCATCAGAAGGAGCACAAATCTTTTTATAAGCCACAATGAAAGATTTACTTACCTTAGAATCACCAGACCATAAAAAATTCCAAATAGCCACTTCACATTGATGCACAAACTTCCTTGGCCATTTATAAACAGCCATATTATGAATATAGAAGCTCGGAATAACTGATTTCACCAACACCACTCTATCTTTAACAGAGAGCATCCTTCCCTTCCACACTGCCAATTGATCTTTAATCTTTTCCACCACATTATCTATATGGTGATATTTAACAGCCTCTGGCATCACTTTGACACCTAAATACCTATACGGAAAAGTCGCAATAGGCATCCCCAAAAAATCAGAAATCGTTGCTCTCCTCCGCAAAGAACCTCCTCCATAATATATCTTACTCTTAGATCGACTAACTGTTTGACCAGAAGCAAGCTGATAAGAACCCAAAAGAGCTACAAAATTTCTCAAGCTCTTCATATTTCCCTTGAAATAAATCATAATGTCATCAACAAAAAACAAATGGGTGGGAGAGATACCTTTTCTTGAGACCGTAGAAGCTTCGTGATATTTCTACTAAGAACATCCTCAATCAATACAAAAATCAGGGGAGATAGCGGATCTCCCTGGCGAAGCCCTCTATCTATACTGAAATAACCCTCCGGATTACCATTAACAAGAACAGAAATCCTAGTGGATTTTAAAATATTGAGAATCCAATCACACCACCAATCCGAGAAACCATACCTTCTAAACACCTCCAAAATAAAACTCCAACTGACTGTATCGAAAGCTTGAGTAATATCTAGCTTCAACCCAACATTTCGATCCTTCCGTTTGATTTGAATTTCATTCACCATCTCCGAAGCAAGGCCAATATTTTCATGGATATTTCTACCCTTCATGAAAGCAACATGTTCCTCCGAAACAAGATTACCCAAAACACTGCCAAGCCTAGTAGCCAGAATCTTAGTAAAATAACACCTCTTTCCTTAGGGAGCAGCAGCAGCAGGCTTGAATTAACACCATGAGGAATGGTTTTATTCACCCAGCAATATAAAATAGCATTCACCAAGTCTTGGTTTATTACCTCCCAACAATGTCTATAGAAAAAACCATCAAACCCATGATGCGTGTCGTAACCACAACAAATTAATTAATATTTTTCCACCTAATTAACAAGTAATATAGTGGTAGTTAAGTTCGTTCCCACGAGGAGCAAGAGATTCTAGTTGTAAAAATTGTCACAAAAGGGGGGTGTAAAAAGCAAAAGAAAATAAACAAAGCAATTCAAAGATAAAGTTGAAATCAATAAGAGAGACAAGATCAAGGAATCCTTCTTCGTTGCAAAACAATGAATCAAGTTATGTTCTTTTCTACTTGTTATTAGTCACAAATTATCACCAACCGTAGGTAAAGCAGCTAGATCAGTGCTAAACCCCTAAATCCCTTGTATCACCGGATACGGAAGTTCTCGACTACCGGATTCTATTTACCAAACCACCTAGTAGTAGATCACTCTATATGTAATTTAAATAAACGCATTAAGATTTATGAACTTATTAGGTTAATATTAGTAGTTAGACTCTTAGATCAAGGTCTACTTGCTAACGTTGTTTTCACACACAATTGCTCCACGGAATCCCTCCGCAAGGTCTCGTGTTTGCTACTTATGTAAATAGTCAAGAAACGATTACTTATCCCCTAACTTTCACTAGCTTTAGATTAAATTAACAAATCAATTTAGCGTGCACTCTAAACAATCTATCAATCATGAATGAATGAATAAACATTCCTATTAGTAAAAACAAACGATAATCATGTGAAAAACTTCAAGATAGAATTGAAAACAAAACTCAAATCATGTATTAAGAACTAGGAATTCATCCTCAATCAATAAGAAAATTAGCTACTCATGTTTTTGAAATTCACACAAATAATTTAAGGGAGAATTTTTCAAGTTCACACAAATAATTAAAAGAAGAATTTGAAAAGCAAGCAAAAACACAAGTGTTGTGTGTGTAAAAAGATGTAGAAAACTTCTCTATTTATAGGCTTCAATATTCTCCAAATCTTCCAAGGAATAGAATCCTCATTCCATAATAATTCAATTTCCAAATTCAAGTCTTTCTCATCTTCCATCTTCTCTTTCCAAATTTGATCCAAATTCTCCATCCAATTCCAAGTCCAAGTCTTCACACCCATGAGAAGAATCCAACACAAAAATCTGTAATTTTGGTCGCCGGAAAGCTGGTATTATGGCCGGAATCCGGCCGGAAAAGTCACCGCCGGTCGCCTGGATATACCTCTCCGTCGACGGAATATTCCGTCACGATACCGTCAGATGTAACAGTCAAGACGGTCTTCAGTTAGTCAATCGGGTCAAGGCAGATGATGAGTTAGCTTCTAGTCAGCTTCTGATTCGGCTTACTGGTCTGAATGGGCTGGGTTGAGTCGTCTGGATCGGTCATCGCCGAGTTGACTCGCCGGTGCAGAAAACTGGCTGAGTCTCGGCTGTTTTCTGGTGTTTCCCGGCCAAGTTCAGGCCTTTCTTTAGCTCCATCCATGTCAAATCCTAGCACATACATCTATTCATTTCACTGCTCCTGCAACATCATCCTGTGCCTTCCAGTGCTCATTCTTCACAAGCCCATTCATTCCCTGATCAGCTGATACTCTCAAGCCATCATCTATTTCATCTCTACTACCAGCTGCACAATCAACATCACCATCCAATGCCATACTCTGCCGCTCAAACTCCTTCATTGAACCACAAAAAGACTGCTTAAGCCATTGCCTGGAGCTTCTTATTGCAGCTGCTATCTATTCCTGCAATTCAACAACACCACTTCCCTAAATAGCATTGCAGCTCAAGAACGAGCTTAATTCCTCACTCGATTCTTCATCACAACCAATGACCCATTTTCCTAAACTCGGCAGAACAACATCAACTCTTCCAAAACAGAACCCATGCATCTTGGTTCACTGCAACGAATCTTCATTCTCGATCTCTACTACCACCACTGGAGAAACATCTGCATCTTCAATTTCACCTTGAATCAACAATTCCATCAAACCTCCGATTCGACTACAGCCACACAAACCCTAAAATACAACCTCATACCAATCCATATCTTCACAGCAGCGTAACAATTCAAACTCTACCGATTCAATCAGACTTGCAGCGACAACCCATCAATTCATCTTTGTTTTGATCAACAACGACACCATCATCTTCTCTGAAATCTTCATAGAGAAACCCTTAACTTTAATTTTCAGATCTCAAATCTTTGTCTCGCAATTCAACCCCTTAATTCGACGTAAAACTACCAACTCAATCCATAGCCACAAACCCATCTCTAATTTCTCTCAAATTAAACATCAAACACAATTTCATCGATTAAACCCTATTTACCCAAAATCACAGCAACAGCAAGTCTTGTTCTTCTACCAGAAATTCGAACCCTAGTTAATCACCAACAATAACAGCTTCTCGATCTTAAACTCAAACTCCAATTCCTCCTGAGTCTCTTCCATTAATCTCTGAATTTCGATCTCTGGCTCTCATGATCGCCACAGCAGCAGCCGCTGCTTTTACTTCCATCTCTTTCAGGTGACAATGAATGAGAGGATATCGAGATGTAGGGTTAGGTAATAGACTAGAGTAGGATATATGCACCCCAGTCACATTGATAAGGGTCACCCATCTGGCAGCCCCATTAACCGCGGCTAGCCTGTCTATAGTGGTCCTCTAAAATTGTTGACCTTTAACTTTGATTCGGCTCCCGATAGTGTTCGCCCATTAGATGACAATTTTGCCCTTTTGGCTCAATTTGGGTGATTTCTTCTTCTTTTCTCCGTGTGCCTCCAGAGTACCTAATAACTCAAAAACACGCGTAAAATACATAATTTACAAGAAAAATAGCAAAGAAAGCATAAACTCTATAGATAGTAAATACGGTGTATTCTACACCTATCAAATTCCCCCACACTTAGACTTTGCTAGTCCTCGAGCAAATCAAACTAAAACTCACAACTTCAAAGCGTTCCAGCATCCCGAGCATCCAAAGAGCTATGAGGACATAGAGTTTCTGCATGCTAGTAATAAGAAGTTAGAAATACTAAAGAATATATTCTCATTCTTAAATGTCGAGTGAGAAATAACCACACCATAATGAGAGAACGCGTGTTTGAGAAACGATCAATAAGCATTTCGCCTCGACTTCTGCCTCACCAAAAAGGATTTTATGATAATTGCACTCAAAAAGACGGCTTTTTTATGGGTCTCACATGTGTGCAGGTAGGAATGAAGAGAGAAATCCTGCGACACGTTGAATGGTGGGAAGGACAACTTCCGAAATATTTTTAAAAACCCACATCTTTTAACATTTTGAAAAACCATTTTTCGGACGATCTCTAAGAAAGGAAATCAACCACTATTATCGAGGATGAGATTACTTACTCACCTTCACATCCGATCGCCAATTATGATAACACCACTCTCACGGCATCCAATAGAAACGTCTTCCGCTCCTCGTCTTGATCTTCTTGGTCTTCGTCTTCGTTTCAACTATTGGTGATAAACTCTCGAATTTCATAAATCCTTAACAATTTGTAACTCTTTTTACCTTAAATCCTTGTCGCTTGAAACTTCCTTATAGATTTTCCTTCCCCACGGCTTATTAAATAAATAAAAACAAAACAAATATTTCTCTTGTCTTTTTTCTTTTCTTTTCTTTTTTTTTCAATATTCAATTTTTTTTTTTTTTTTTTTTTTTGAAACAAGAGAAATATAACAAAGTGAAAATAAAACAAACCGTGGTCGTGGGAGAAGTATTTTACCGCTTGATTCATCACAACTTGTATCGTCTTGAAATCATAAACTTCAAAAATTCTCACCTTTTGATTTTCTTTGCTTTTATAAATAAGTCTTCGTACTTGGATATAAAATTACCTCATTGTAGTGTAAGTCTTCAACATATATGTAAAAATCTACTCTTTGTATGTTGCTTTACTTGAATATGAAATTTGCTCTTTTTTTCTCGTTCCGTTGCTTGTAAACCTTAAACTTTTCCAACTTTCCTTGTAAATTTTGATGTCGCTCCTTGTTGATGATGATTGTGTTTCTATGGACCCGTTGTTGTTGCGAGAGAGAATGGTGCTAACTGCGAATCGAACTACAAGAAGGAGGCTTTCATCTATAGACGTCACCCTTATGATTGACAAAATTAGCACTCAAGAGATCAAAGAGTAGTGCTTCTAATAGAGGTTGGGTAGCTCACCATTCTACCCGGAATTAACGTACGGTGATACACACTCAAAAACAAAGCTCTTTAGTAGATGGAAAAATTTCTGGTCGGTGCCTCACATGATATGAATACGGGTAGTCTCCACTAATGATTAATCAGCAACTCTAATAATGCATTTCTCCCTGCACCAAATTTGCATCACCGACATGATTAAATCCATTATTTAACACTCTAACAAGTAAGAAATCCGAACCTAGTTCTCTAACATTTCCAAGTTCAATTATGTCCGTCAGAATCTCTATGTAAACATACCTAGAAGTATGCTAGTGACTCTAAAATCTCTAAAAGTTGAAGGTTTTATGTAAAACTTTTTTTTTTTTTTTTAAATACATGTTTAACCACTCCCCCACACTTAAACCTTACATTGTCCTCAATGTAATTGAATCGTCCTAGTAAAGTCAAGGTGGGAAATTTTAACATGATAAGGAACAAGAAAAAGAAATAACAAAAAGCAAAAGAATAAGAAATACAAAACCTATGGGTTGCCTCCCATTAAGCGCTTGTTTTAAAGTCGACGGCCCGACTTAGCTCTTGCAAGATTCATTAGCCCGCATCAATCTCTTTCACGGGAAAACATGACTTCACATCACTAGGGTATCGCGTTGTCTCAAAGATATTGAAGTGGATGAGTGTACCATCAAACTCCATAGTCAAGGTGCCATTTTGGACATCAATCTTTGTTCCGGCGGTGCTTAAGAATGGTCTACCCAATAGCAAAGGTGTAGACTTGGAAGAATTCTCATCATTCATGTCTAAGACATAGAAATCGGCCGGAAATACAAGCTCATTAACATGCACCAAAACATTCTCAACAATCCCTTTCGGGTAAACATTAGATCGGTTAGCAAGTTCAAGAAATACCCCGGTCTCCTTAAGAGGACCAAGATTCAAAGAATCATAAATCGAGGAAGGCATAACATTAACCGATGCTCCCAAATCTAGTAAAGCTCGAGTAAACCTTGTTTTACCAATTGTGCAAGGTATAGTGAAACTACCGGGGTCCTTTAATTTAGGTGGGAGTTTCTTGAGAATAAACGCCGAAGCATTTTCCCCCACACTCATGACTTCGTTCCCTTTCAACCTTTTCTTCTTCATGCACAACTCCTTTAAGAACTTTGCACAACGAGGAATTTGACGAATAGCTTCAATGAGTGGAATATTGACTTGTACTTTCTTTAGGATCTCCCAAATATCCATGTATTCCAATTCTTTCTTTGACTTAGCAAATCGGCTAGGAAATGGGGGTGGAGTTGTGAAAGTAGGAACCATCTCCTTGGGTAAGTTGGTTGGGGATGTATTCTCCTTTGGTACGGTTTCAATTTCCTCTTTCTCATCATACACCTTATCTTGTTGATTTGGTTGCTCCACTTGTTTCCCACTCCTTAAAGTAATCGCATTAACGCTCTCTCTTGGATTAACAAATGGTTGTGAAGGAAGCTTTGTGGACGCTTGAGCTTTCAATAGGTTCACCCGGTCGCTAATTGCCCCACTTGAATTTGTAAATCCTTGATTGCCGAATCGGTCTTTTGTTGTTGTTGAACCAAAGTGGTAATACCTTGCATACCTTGCATCAATGCATTGAGCTTGTCATCAATCGAAGAATCACGTTCCTTGACTTGTTGTGGTTGAAATTGTTGTTGAGGTTGGAAACGTGATTGTTGGAAACCACCTTGTTGCTCATACGGATTGGGAACCTCCGCTTGCTTATTTGCATAACTAAAGTTGGGATGATCCTTCCAACCGGGATTGTAAGTATTTGAGTATGGATCGTACCTCGGCCTTTGATTTGGATATATAGCATTTACTTGTTCGGTCTCATCATTCGGAATAATAACCGCGGCCATCCTTTGAATCATTAACTCCATGTTACCCATCCTTTGATCAAGGTGTGATGAATCACTAACTTCATGCACTCGCCTAACCATTGGTTCATCTCTTGTGTAGAATTGTTGCGAGTTCGCAGCCATACTTTCAATCAACTCGGTAGCTTGGGTCACCGTCTTATTCACTAGTGCACCACCACCCGCGGCGTCAAGAAGAGACCTATCACTTGGGTTGAGAGCTTCGTAAAAGTATTGGAGTATCATAACATCGCTGAATTGATGGTGTGGACAGCTTGCCACCAACCTCTTGTATCGCTCCCAACATTCATACAATGACTCTCCCACATGTTGCTTCAACCCACAAATCTCCTTGCGAATTTGAGTAGCTTTAGATGCGGGAAAATATCTCTCGAGGAAAAGTTTCTTCATCCCATTCCATGTTGTGATACTTTGGAAGGCAAATAATATAACCATTCCTTAGCATTGCCCGCCAAAGAAAACGGGAAAGCTTTCAACATTGCTCCATCCGCATTAGTCTCCGGTGGAAGCATAGCCATAACTATGGTATAGAAGTCCATAAGATGTTTGTTTGGGTCTTCATTCACCATGCCATGGAACTTTGGTAACTCTCTAATCAACCCCGGCTTGATCTCGAAGGTTGAGTTAGTTTGGATACACCATTGTTGTGTATCAAGCCTGTGAGAAGCTAGGTCCTTGAGTGTACGATCAGCCATTGTTTCTTCCTCTTTGTCCGAATCTGTGAAATCACTTGATGAAGAAGGAGGAATCGGAGTGTTAACCGCTCGAATGAAATCCTTTAGTTGAGTGCCGGATCGAAGACGTATTGGACTCGGTCTGCCCCTTTTTAAGCATTCACCAAAGGTATAGCACCTGAAACAAGATTCTCGAAAACTAAGTTAGGTACGGTATAGAATCTAACAAAGCAAGAATATAGCAAAAAGAAAAATAAAAACAACTAAAATCGTCCATTTGCCCAAGACATGGCGCTAAAATTTGATGCGTGTCGTAACCACAACAAATTAATTAATATTTTTCCACCTAATTAACAAGTAATATAGTGGTAGTTAAGTTCGTTCCCACGAGGAGCAAGAGATTCTAGTTGTAAAAATTGTCACAAAAGGGGGGTGTAAAAAGCAAAAGAAAATAAACAAAGCAATTCAAAGATAAAGTTGAAATCAATAAGAGAGACAAGATCAAGGAATCCTTCTTCGTTGCAAAACAATGAATCAAGTTATGTTCTTTTCTACTTGTTATTAGTCACAAATTATCACCAACCGTAGGTAAAGCAGCTAGATCAGTGCTAAACCCCTAAATCCCTTGTATCACTAGGATACGGAAGTTCTCGACTACTGGATTCTATTTACCAAACCACCTAGTAGTAGATCACTCTAGATGTAATTTAAATAAACGCATTAAGATTTATGAACTTATTAGGTTAATATTAATAGTTAGACTCTTAGATCAAGGTCTACTTGTTAACATTGTTTTCACACACAATTGCTCCACGGAATCCCTCCGCAAGGTCTCGTGTTTGCTACTTATGTAAATAGTCAAGAAACGATTACTTATCCCCTAACTTTCACTAGCTTTAGATTAAATTAACAAATCAATTTAGCGTGCACTCTAAACAATCTATCAATCAATCATGAAGGAATAAACATTCCTATTAGTAAAAACAAACGATAATCATGTGAAAAACTTCAAGATAGAATTGAAAACAAAACTCAAATCATGTATTAAGAACTAGGAATTCATCCTCAATCAATAAGAAAATTAGATACTCATGTTTTTGAAATTCACACAAATAATTTAAGGGAGAATTTTTCAAGTTCACACAAATAATTAAAAGAAGAATTTGAAAAGCAAGCAAAAACACAAGTGTTGTGTGTGTAAAAAGGTGTGTAAAAAGATGTAGAAAACTTCTCTATTTATAGGCTTCAATATTCTCCAAATCTTCCAAGGAATAGAATCCTCATTCCATAATAATTCAATTTCCAAATTCAAGTCTTTCTCATCTTCCATCTTCTCTTTCCAAATTTGAGCCAAATTCTCCATCCAATTCCAAGTCCAAGTCTTCACACCCATGAGAAGAATCCAACACAAAAATCTGTAATTTTGGTCGCCTGGAAAAGTCGGTATTATGGCGGAATCCGGCCGGAAAAGTCACCGCCGGTCGCCCGGATATACCTCTCCGTCGACGGAATATTCCGTCACGATACCGTCGAGATGTAACAGTCAAGACGGTCTTGGTTAGTCAATCGGGTCAAGGCAGATGATGAGTTAGCTTCTAGTCAGCTTCTGATTCGGCTTACTGGTCTGACTGGGCTGGGTTGAGTCGTCTGGATCGGTCATCGCCGAGTTGACTCGCCGGTGCAGAAAACCGGCCGAGTCTCGGCTGTTTTCTGGTGTTTCCCGGCCAAGTTCAGGCCTCTCTTTAGCTCCACCCTGTTCAAATCCTAGCACATACATCTATTCATTTCACTGCTCCTGCAACATCATCTTGTGCCTTCCAGTGCTCATTCTTCACAAGCCCATTCATTCCCTGATCAGCTGATACTCTCAAGCCATCATCTATTTCATATCTACTACCAGCTGCACAATCAACATCACCATCCAATGCCATACTCTGCCGCTCAAACTCCTTCATTGAACCACAAAAAGACTGCTTAAGCCATTGCCTGGAGCTTTTTATTGCAGCTGCTATCTATTCCTGCAATTCAACAGCACCACTTCCCTGAATAGCATTGCAGCTCAAGAACGAGCTTAATTCCTCACTCGATTCTTCATCACAACCAATGACCCATTTTCCTAAACTCGGCAGAACAGCATCAACTCTTCCATAACAGAACCCCTGCATCTTGGTTCACTGCAACGAATCTTCATTCTCGATCTCTACAACCACCCTTTGGAGAAACATCTCGCATCTTCAATTTCACCTTGAATCAACAGTTCCATCAAACCTCCGATTCGACTACAGCCACACAAACCCTAAAATACAACCTCATACCAATCCATATCTTCACAGCAGCGTAACAATTCAAACTCTACCGATTCAATCAGACTTGCAGCGACAACCCATCAATTCATCTTTGTTTTGATCAACAACGACACCATCATCTTCTCTGAAATCTTCATAGAGAAACCCTTAACTTTAATTTTCAGATCTCAAATCTTTGTCTGCAATTCAACCCCTTAATTCGACAGAAACTACCAACTCAATCCATAGCCACAAACCCATCTCTAATTTCTCTCAAATTAAACATCAGCAACACAATTTCATCGATTAAACCCTATTTACCGAAAATCACAGCAACAGCAAGTCTTGTTCTTCTACCAGAAATTCGAACCCTAGTTAATCACCAACAATAGCAGCTTCTCGATCTTAAACTCAAACTCCAATTCCTCCTGAGTCTCATCCATTAATCTCTGAATTTCGATCTCTGGCTCTCATGATCGCCACAGCAGCAGCCGCTGCTTTTACTTCCATCTCTTTTAGGTGACAATGAATGAGAGGATATCGAGATGTAGGGTTAGGTAATAGACTAGAGTAGGATATATGCACCCCAGTCACATTGATAAGGGTCACCCATCTGGCAGCCCCATTAACCGCGGCTAGCCTGTCTATAGTGGTCCTCTAAAATAGTTGGCCTTTAACTTTGATTCGGCTCCCGATAGTGTTCGCCCATTAGATGACAATTTTGCCCTTTTGGCTCAATTTGGGTGATTTCTTCTTCTTTTCTCCGTGTGCCTCCAGAGTACCTAATAACTCAAAAACACGCGTAAAATACATAATTTACAAGAAAAATAGCAAAGAAAGCATAAACTCTATAGATAGTAAATACGGTGTATTCTACACCTATCAACCCATCAGGTCCTAGAGCACTATCTGCACCCAAAGAGAACACCGCTACATAAATTTTTTCAAAAGAAGGAGTTTGGTCCATACTAACACTCTCCTCAATCGTAATACTCTCATGTTCCACATAAAACAAGGAATCCACCGGGACAGAATCATCTCCATTGAATTTGTTTATAAAATAGTTCACCGCAAAATCTCTAATCTAGTCACAATCAGTAGTAGTCACCCCTTGATCATCCACAAGCTCTGAAATAGTATTATTACTCCTTCGAATCCTAATACTGTTGTGAAAGAAACTAGTGTTGCTTTCCTCCTCAACCAACCACTGGTTTCTAGATTTTTGCTTCAACATTGTAGCCAACTGCATACGAATATTATTAACTTCAACTAACGCCTCCTTCATCACATTATTCTTATGCAAATCAAAAGGGTCCTCATCAGCTATTCTTCGCTTCCCTCCCTAAGATCAACCCTTCTCCTTCACTTTGTGACCGAAGCAAGCATGGAACGGCCATTTCTTGGTTTAGGCCAGGATTGTACAGATTGATCTCTCGAATCAAAAGTACTCCCATGCAGTACATTATTTAGGGTTTAGACTCGTTTCTCATCCACACACACGAAATTACCAAAAATAGCAGAAACCGTTTTCACCCATAAACAGATGCATTTAAAGTGGTTAATCAATAGGCCTTCAAGGTCATTTCGATCCTGAGACCATTCACCATTTGGGAATCTAAGAGTCTCAATGTGATTAAAGTGTTTCCTTCTATTGATAGAAGTATGATAGAAGTCAATATTTCTATCAACACTTTTAATATAGTCATGTCTTGACTTTTGGGCATAGAATTCTTCTAGAACCTTTTGCCAACGTTCAAGATCTAATTCTACTCACTTGATTTCCTCAGCATTCTGAATAGATAGAGGCTGGCTATTTAAATGTTGAAGTTGTTCGATGAGAGACTTGACTCTTTGATCTACATTCCCAAAATGGTGAATATTCTAGTTTTTCAAATCATGTTTGACATTTCTGAGTTTATTAGTAAATTGAAATGCATGCGAACCTCTAACATGTTTTGAGTATGCATTTCTAATGGCATCTTTAGAAGTGGGATCATTAATCCAACACCTAAAGTATCTATAAGGCTTATGACCATGATTACTATTTAGGTTTGTTGTAAACACTATTGGTATATGATCTGAGCCAATAGCATGTATGTGATAAACCTTGGAGGCTTCATAACGGTCAAGCCACAAACTGTTTCCCATGACTCTGTCAAGCCTAGCTTTGATTAAGTTCCTACCACTTTGTCGATTCGACCAAGTAAATTTTGTACCCACATAACCCAAATCATTAAGGTCAGATGAATCAATAATGTTTTGGATTTGAGGGATTTCAGTGGTAGTAGGGTTGGTATTAGTTGATCTTTCATGGTTGAGCATGGTAATGTTCAAGTCCCCTATTAAAATCCAAGGATTATTGATTCTCATACCAATATCCTTAATATAATTCCATTATTTCATTCTTTCATTATAGTGTGATGAGCCATAAGAAAGGTGGAGAGGAATTCAGGTTTACTAGGGTCATAGGAGATAATAGAATTAATCATTTTATCCGTTTTATGGACAATATCTAATTGAAAGCCACTTTTCCATAACAGGACAATACCACCTGACAAGATTCATAACACTTACAATCCATGGATGTCCACCTAGGTATTTCCAAAAAGTCCTTAAACCTCGATATCTCAATCTTTCTAGAAATAGGAAAGAAAAAATAGAAGAAACGAAGAGAATAGCTGTGACGGATTAAGAAATTTCTGCTCCAACGGGTCGGGTTACTACCCGCTTAGCAAGCTCTAACTTCCTGATACGCCACTCGAGAAATAGGGATTCCCTGAGCATATGTCCCATACCATAGTACTCACAAATCCCACAAGCACTTGGCCACCGAATCGGATAATGATTCCTATCTACTACTCTCCATTGGCCAATTGCCATAGATAACAGAAAGGCCAGATGCTAAAACTAACATACGGCCAATTGCCAATCTAACACTTTATACGGCCAGCTACCGATTCTAACACTTCATACGGCCAACCAAAATTAACACGGGCCAGTTGCCCAAAACACGGGAGATGGCCAGTTGCCAACTCAGCCAGTTGCCACTACTAAGATTCCCATGGCCAGTTGCCGTTACCAAGATTTCCATGGCCAGTTGCCACCACTAATAACTCTCATGGCCAGTTTCCACTATTAAGATTTCCATGGCCAGTTGCCACCACTAAGATTTCCATGGCTAGTTTCCACCACTAATAATTCTCATGGCCAGTTGCCACCACTAAGATTTTCATGGCCAGTTGCCACCACTAATAATTCTCATGGCCAGTTGCCACCACTAAGATTTCCATGGCCAGTTGCCACCACTAATAATTCTCATGGCCAGTTGCCACCACTAATAATTCTCATGGCCAGTTGCCACTACTAAAAACTCTCATAGCCAGTTGCAGGTGACAAGGTTGCAATCATCTCCGAATAGGTGGTATGAACCGCCAAGACAACAACCAATCTTTCAGATGATATGAACACCTTGTAGAGTTGTGCTGAACCGCATAGCGGCTGCCTACGTACCTTCTCCGTTGCTCGAAGGGATCAAGCACGACCGTAGTTCGTCGTTGGTTTAGATAGTACGAACTACCCTCAACAGTAGCAACTATCACTTACAAATCACAACGCAGCAGTATTTTAAGGATGGGATGCCGTAGCATCTCGCTAAAATGTTACGAGAAACCATAACTCCGAAGAAACTCCTTTTGTAATCATAAATAAAAAAAATCTCATTATTAAGGAATGGGTAAATGGTGCTTTAATGGAACTATAAATTACTAACTAAGCATCAATTAATTTCTTAAAATAAAATGACGGCTGAATCCATACAAAGATAAACATTTCGTGACCTGGTCGCTTTCTTAGGGACCAAAACATTTCATAATACTCTTTTGAACCAAATAAAACATATACGAAATCGGAGTTAAAAACGAAAATGAGTAATAACTTCTTGAAGGCATAAATGATTCCAATCTCTCATGAATAATATTTAAAGTAAAGTCAGCATTCACAGATAAAATACTAATCACATAAAAATTTCATGATGCGAATAGCTAGTAGTCATAAACTAACATCAGGTTGGGTAGCTTCTTTGGCCAACTCCCATCCCAACTCCTATGTACACAATTGACTTAAGATCTCACCATTAGTATAACTAGTGTGGCTAATATTTTGTATTGGGATGTTAAAAATAAGCAACCAATGTTACAAAGAATGAGTTCTATAAACATAAATGAGTGCACACCACCAAACTTAGAAATCTATTTTACAAAGAACCGCTATTCCATTTAACCACGTATTCGCGCAGCCCACTAGTTATACATTTAAGACCCACTAAGTAAAGCTCTTACCAGTAAAAATACAATTAAGCTTGACATATATTCACACTCATGAGTAACAAGTGATCAACACAAGTATAATGAGCTGCAAAGGTAGCAAGTCAATGCACTCAAAGATTTGAGTCAAGAAAACTAAAACAGATCCAAGAGTAACAAAGCAACTTACAGTGAGTTTCCAAATGGATATAAATTGCTCTACCAGGGGGAGAACGCTGTACTAGAAAATTAATGTAAATATAGGTTGCGACAAAAAGTATGTGTACATATTAGTGAGTACCCGAGCCAGCTGATAACTAGTTCGTCGCTACTTGCGAACCATAATTTAGCACAGTGTATCTAATTTATTCAACCATTTTCAACTAGTGTAACTCACGATGCACCTTAGCATAAACAACAATTAAGTAAAGAGTGGTCAACAAAATATGAGAGAATCGGCACACACATTGGCAGGCCAAAACACACTACAATTGCAATATTACTGGCATGTACATGTTTATCCATACGTACTAGCTATACTCTTCAGTCTAAGAAGTTCATAAGATATGTGCATTATCAACTTGTTCCTTTAGAAAGCATATAAGCTTAGAAATGGATGGCACCCATGGCATTGGTCAACAAAAATTAGTTTGGTACATACAACCACCCATTAACTCAAATCAACTAAACCATCTTCTAACAGTTCATCAAATATTTATACGCACTTGAACCTCGACTACTTCTGCTATCAACATACAGAGCTCAGCCACGATTCTCCCACACATTAGGGTACTTAAAATGATCAGACCTTCCTAATATTTTTACAGAAGGTTACTAATGTTGTACTAGAAAACATATTAAAGACTGAGCTTCATCCGATATACGGACAATGTGAAAGCCAAATCGTAAGTAGACTGTCCAGGATTTCAATCCTGGAGAATGCAGTCATAGACCATGCAATATTTACAGTAGTAAATGTGATCCGATCTTCATGAAATTTCTACGGTATCTCTATAACCTAAGGAGATACAACATATTCAAAAATCATCATATTCTAACGGTTCATTAAGAAGATACCAACATTTAAACATGGCTGCTTCAGTATTAACATACAAAATTCAGTCATAATTCTCCCCTACTTTGGGGCACTTATATTGATCATAACTTCATGAAATTTTAACTGTAGGTCATATACATATATATATACATCATGATAAAATTTTAGCTTAATACGACATACATCCAAAGAGAAATGCAATCATTAGTCAAACTGTCAAGGTCTGCAATTCAGCAGAATTCAATCACCGAGTATTCGGGATTTTTATTAGTAAATTTGACCCGATCCTCTTGAACTTTCTACAGTAGCTTTCCAACTTAACTAAGAACAACATACTAAAATCCCATCAGATTCCAACGGCTGGATCTAAAGATACCAGTAAAACAGGTATATAAAATTTAGGATTCATAAAATTGAATTACAATCAAATCATGCAATGTTTAGTTTCCCAGGCTTTTTAGACACAAATTCAGCAAGATATAAAAATACCCAACTCATATTTTTTCAGAGAAGCATGATTTGGAGTAAACCCCCCCAATTTTCATGAAGAACCCTAAATTCCAGATTTCAAATCAAAGTATTTATACATGAGATTGATGTTGTTTATTAGCTACCCAATGCTTTAAATCATAAATAATACTAAATTCAAGGTTCAATTTCTCCCACATAATCATGAATAACAATAGGCATGTTCAATTCATACTAAATTCAAAAAGAAGATGATTATCTACCTCAATTAGATCTTTATCTACTCAGAACACAATAATCACCATCATTCTCCATCTCTTAACACACTTCAAGCTTTGTCATCGATGATTAGAGTCTGAGTTTCACAAGAGAAACAAGTTCATGAAGAGAGTGAGACATGAGAGGCATGAACCAAAGATAAGGGGAGAAGAAAAAAAAACGATTTTCTCTTTTATGTTCAATCTGTAAACCAATTTACCATGTTACCCTTCACACTCTCTCCACTTGACATGTGTGCATTGAGGTGTTTCATTGCATGAGGGCCTATCCTGGAACCTAAACTTTTGATTAGGGCAGACACTTTTATATAGGCACTCAAATTTATCATTAAGGCAAACTAAAGGTGTGGAAGACACTTCAAAATCAGAGTTCTAGTCACTCTAAATGCAGTTTTCGACAAACGGGTTTTTATTTTATTTTTTAAAACCCGATAAAAAATTTGGGTTGTTACAAGAGCCCATCAATGCTAGAGACTGACAACCATGATAATGCACGTCTCTTTATGACGGCTCCAAAAGTTTCGAAGGGTTATATTTCCATAAATGGACAATTCACGAACATGAGACGCGAGCATCTATCACAGTTGTCAGAGCATCGGTAGAATAATAACACCAAAATCCTTCATGAAACATTCAACATGCAGGTGCATGGGCTATCTGAAAAAGATATTTTTGCATCAAGCTCGTCTGACGAAATTTTGCATTGTCCTACACAAAGCGACCAGCTGGGAGATGGGAGCAATTGGTGAAGAATCTAGGTATGGGTCATATGTCATTCTCTTTGTATAGATGCCCTCTGAAACTGTAGATGCTGGATTTTCGACAAGGTCTAAAATCGTAAACCCATAATTGTACATGCTCCTGATCCAGCAATCAGATGAGTATTGAGGCTCATGTCTCTCATCGAAAGCATGAAAGCTCATGCGAGAATCTCTGACTGAGAATATTGTCTCTTAGAGTATATGTAGATGTGTAGTCTCTCAACTGAGGCAACGGCATATCTCATGAATACTGAGCAATTTCAGTAATTACTTATATATAGAATTGAAAATTGGACGGCTCCTAGACAGCTTGCCTACTAGTATAGAGCAATAATGTCTTCAGGATGTAACAATTGTTTTTCCTAACTATATAAAAGAAATATGACGCTTCAACTAGCGCATATTACTCCTGAATAATTAATGCTCCTAGACGATCGTACTAGTATAGAGCCATCAATTAATTATTCCTAAATCATCAGATTCATCAACTGAATCCCTGGAAAATATTCTTGATAGACGCATTTATGTGTCTATTTTGATCTTAATTATGTGTATTGTTAGTACTCGATTTTATACTTATTTGGTGTTTTATGCGTGTGTAGGTATTTTTGGCCAATAAACATTTTTAGAAAAATCGGCTCGAAAAGTTGGTAAAAGCGCCCGGAGGACACATGCTATTCGGACTCTCACTATGGATAAGGGGTACCCAAATTACTAAGAGGTGCCCTCAGGACACCCCCAAGTCAGCTGCTAAATGCACCCCAGCCGAGGATAGGGGGCGACCAGCTTCTTCCCAAAAATTCAAATCTTTTTGGCGGGAAATTGTATCAGACGAGAGGCAGATTAGGGTTGAGATTTTGGGAGATTATTAAGGAGACTCAAGGGCTTGTTTTCATTGGATTGGACCTGTTATAACATAACAGGGTCGATGTGATTGATTGGACCCAACCAATTGGGCTAGATAAGTCGGGAGAAGAAAACAGAGGTGTAGAGAGTTCACGGCTGCTGCGAACATCTGGATTTGGTTTCGTATGAGATTTAGTCGGATTTGGTCGTCGAGTTGGATTGAATTAAGCATGTTTAGATAAAACAGGACTGGTAAGTCCCTTAGATTCGAAAATAAAGGGAGATTTCGTCGAGTTCAAGCAAAACAGAGGTGATGAACGTATCGGTATTTTCTTTAACCATATTTGGCAGTTACGTGGAGTATTACGGGAAGTTAACTATATCTGGAGTTCGATTCTTCTAACTAGGAAAGATTTGACATGTAAGAAGATCGGGATAAAAGAAGAAAGGCCGAGACTTTTGATTAAAGAAAAACGAGAATATTTATGGATTAACTCGAGAGATTTTGGGTATGCTGGCTATATAAGGGTTGAGTTGAGTCCCAGAGGGGAAACCGAAGCCTTGGGGTAGTTGCAGACAAGTTTAGGAGGTTGCAGAGACGATTTCACAATCCACGGGCGAGAGGAAGAAGAAGAACGCAAAACAGCAGTAAGAGACAGTCGCAGAAAACGTGGCATATTCTTTCAAATTCAATAACCTTTGTCACAACTTCTGTAACAATTATTCAGGGTTCGCAACAGTTCTGTGTTAAGGTTTCTCTATAATAGTGGTTCTGTAACAATTATATTTGTTACAAAACACATTGCTTTATATCTTTTCACTCTTTTAATCAAATTTTGAGCTATGAACACCTATTTTGAGCAAGTGATTAATATGAGGAGCTAAACCCCATTGCTGAGGCGATGGAGGAAGCCAATTTTCCATGATGTGTGTGGTAATTTCTATTTTAATTAATTTTTGCAATCTCTTTTAAAATTATTTGCCTTGATTGAGAATTGATTGAATGATTTTTCCTAAGCAATTGTGATTTCTCTTGATAGATTATGCTTAGACCTAGGTTTTTGATATTCTATGCTTTCGAAATACACTTGTTATTCTAAAAATCTACCTTTGCAAAATATTAAAATCACTTTAAACGTAAAGAGTTGCATGAATATTGATTAGATAAAATCACATAAAAATTGGAGATTGGTGGAATCCTGAGTCTCAGTGCTTTTAAGATATTGATAACAATTTTGATTGAGTTTTCTATTTATATTATTTAGTCTGAAATCAAATCTTTACATGTCTTTGAACGAACTTTATTTACCACTTGAAAAACTACATCAATTTTTGGCGCCGCCGACGCGGACTTGTATTTAGGTTTAGGTTTTAGGTTTTGTATATTTATTTTATTATTTTATATATTTTTTGTTCTTTTTTACGTCTTTGGTATTTTTGTTTTTGTTTTGCAGGATTGACTCGAAGCTAAAAGTGGAAAGTCGAACTTGCCAAAAAAGGAGAAAACCGGATATTATTTTTGTTAGTTTTTCTCTATTTCTTTTGGACTTGTATATATTGTTTGTTTATTTTTAGTATTTTATTTATTAAAAAAAATACGTGCACACACCAATTGCATCGTCAAGCTACCGAATTTAGGAAAACTCGTGGATTAGTAAGCTGAACCCGTGCCTTGGGCCTTATGGGAGTTACCAGTTGAAAGTCCACAAACCTCAGCCTAGTACCTTTGGGTATATTTTGTTGTAGGTAACCCGAGCTTACCCATTTTAGTCAACCTTGCATTTGCACGTGTAGGATCAGAATATCGCAACACCAATACCTTTGCGAAATCCATAAACGATACATAGCGAAGGCGTCGCAGACGAGTAAAATAAGTGACGCAATGGATGACGACAGCCAGAACACGAGAAAGGTGTGAAGACTTAGCGAGAACTAGGAGTGTCGCGAGATTATACATTTGTACACTTGCGACACTTCGCAAGTCATTCCCGAAAAATAAAGGACAAGCTTATTTGTCATCCATTATGTAACACCCTATATAAAGAGCCGAACATGCCTATTGAAGGGGGGATCTTTTTCGAGTGTTGGGCAAGTCATTAAGAGAGAAAAGTTTATAGAGATTGTATTTTTCTAGCTCTTTTCCACTTTTACCTTGTAAACATTCAAGAAATTAATCAACAAAAATTATAATTGTTCATCTTCAATGGATTGATTGTGTGGATTCTTGTGAGGGGTGTAGTGTAGGATTTCCTGCAACTACATATTGGGGCTAGAAACAGGGAGAGAGTGAAGATTGACACCGTGATTTGAAAGAATTTGGAGTAATAGGGAAGGAATTTCATATAATTTTCAACAACTTACTGAAATTGAGAAATGGCTAGAAGAAGATATGCATCAGAACAACCAACAACTGTTAGAAGGAGTAGGAGACTTGCTGGAGAAAGGAGAAATGAAATGGGGGAATCCTCAAGAATGAACACAAGGAATAATGAAGAAAATCAAATTCAATCACCAATTCAACCAGTACCGAATAGAACTATGGATTATGATAGAGTAAGTGTGCATACTTGGAGATCAGACTCTGTGGACGAAAGGGGAGAAGAACAGCAATTGATAAACAATGGACAAGAAGAGAGAGATCGAGAAATGATTGGAGAAATAATTCATGGAAATGAAGAGGTCGCAGCATTAGAGACATTGAGACAACCAATACACGAAGAAAGACGATTAGAGGCAGAGGAACGTGCAAATTTAACAAGGCAAAATCATGAGTTGAGGATGGAAAATATGAGATTACAAAACAGAAGGTCGAGAAGCACTACAAGGTCAAGCTCAAGATCAGTTAGAGAGGGAAGAAGAAGAACTTTACCTATAGAAAATGCTAATGAAGAAAATCGAGAGGAAGTGCAAAATCCAGGCGAAGAACGTTGCGAAAGAAGAGAAATAATGGAAGATCGTTATATCCCACGTCCCGAGACTCTTCAAAATGGGCAAAATGATGGAAATCAAGGAAATAGGCAGCGTCAAGGGCGGAATAATCCAAATGATGAGGAAAATTGGGAAGAAGGAAGAAGAATATTGCATGGGAGAGAAGCACAGAGGAAGCAAAAAGAAATTGAAGATGAAATTGAAAGACACTATGTTGAGCAAGCACGTCTAGCTTGCGAAAGAGAAAGGTTGAGAACAGAAATGGAAGAACAGGAGTTACAAGAGGCAATTCGCCAGAATAATCATGATAATAGAGAAAGAAGGAGAGAACAAAATCGCAACAATGGTAATATCAATGAAGAGTATGAAAGAGTACAAAGGAGAATCGAAAGGCAGCAAAGAAGAGAAAATGATAGATATAACGGTGTGCAAATTAATGAGAGGAATGAAAGAGAAGATCGCAGAGAAAGACGAGAAGAGAATGATGAACAAGAAAGTCAAAATAGACATGAACGCAGAAGAAGAGAGGCGGAGTTAAAAAGACCGATGGAGCCAAACTCTAGCGTAAATGAACAAATTCTGAGAGAATTGGCAGAAATGAGAGGAATGTTAAATAATAAAAGGGGAGGAGGTAAGAGACAATTGGATGAAGCCATAGAAGAAGCTGCGAAGACTCCATTCACACTAGAAGTACAATTAGGAGGAATAACCCCAAAGTACAACTTACCTAAGTTAACCAGCATTTTCGATGGAACAACTTGTGCGATACAACATATCAAAGCTTATGTGAGATGTATGTTACAGTGGGAGAACCATGATGCTATATTGTGAAAATATTTTGCATCGAGTTTGACAGGAGAAGCTTTGAAATGGTTTGAAGGATTACCGAGGAATACAATAACATCTTTCAATCATTTGCAGGCTATATTTTTAGGGGCATACATTAGTAATAACTCCTTGCGACCTGGTATTGAAGATGTATTTGGGTTAAAACAAAGGGTTGGTGAAAGTTTGAAGCATCTAACCGTGAGATGGAAGACAATGTGCAGTGATATGGATGGTCGTGTGGATGAGAGATATCTCATTCTAGCATTCATTAATGCTATGTTCGCAACCAATCTGCTAACTATTCAAATTTTTAGAATCAAGAATACAATCACAATGACTGAGTTGCGAGAACTTCAAGAGGAGTACATTGCCCTAGAAGAAAAGCAAAATGAGATGGAATCATGCCCCGTCGCGAACACAAGTTCAAAAGCTGCAAGTGCAAGCTTGTTACCTAAACTAATAAACACAGCGGCGAGCACCTCGCAAGGTCAACAAGAAACGATAACGAATGATGGTCAGCGAAAGCTAGTAGCCATGGGGAGTCGAGATCAGGAGGAATTTGAGAGAGAGAGAAACTTCTATAACCGTGGAGGAAATAATAAAATTCAAAGACTTGATCAACCGCAAGAAACTTATGGAAGTCAGAGGCAGAGTTATCATAGAGGACAGCGAAGTCACAGGGTAGTCTGGGAAGAAATCAAGATGCCACCACTGAACGCTAGTGTGGAGAAAATTTGGGAAGCTATAACCTTAATGGAAAATATACCTGCGCCATGGAACATGGGAAGTGAGCCACCTCCGAGTGACAGAAGTCATGAATTTTGTTCTTATCACCATTTTCATGGACACTCTACAAACGATTGTAGAAATGTGAAAAGAATCATCCTCAGAATGATAGACCAATGGAAACTAAATCAATTTCTAAAAAATCAACCTCAATCTCAACCATTACCACCACCGCTAGAAATTCACAGGGCGAACACAACAATAGGAGGATAAACGTTTGTGATAGAAGTTGGAGCGAAAGCCAAGAATTTGTCTTGCAACTCTATTGTACATTCGTACAGGACAGTGGAAGATTTTCATGATAATGTTATCAGTAGGGTTTTCACAAGAGATGTTCATGATAGAGAAATAATGAAAATCGCGAAGACATCGCCACTAAAGGAATGGCAAAAGCAGATTATTTCTTTTACCGCAGAAGAAGTACCTGAGGGTGGAGAGATGCATGACAACCCATTAGTGGTAAGATTGGAGATTAACCCAAAACCCGTTGATGATGAAGATGATGAGGCAGAAAATTCATGGGCAATCAATAGAATCTTAATCGATACTGGAAGCTCTATAAATATCCTCTTTTATCATACTTACAAAACTATGGGAGGGAATGACGAAGATCTAATACCTTCAACTTATAAGATTTATGG
The DNA here is from genome assembly GCA_023531295.1 of Papaver armeniacum. NCBI lineage: Eukaryota > Viridiplantae > Streptophyta > Magnoliopsida > Ranunculales > Papaveraceae > Papaver > Papaver armeniacum. The sequence continues at coordinate 55,138 of JAJJWW010019394.1, forward strand.
TTTCAACGGTACTGCCAATAAGCCTAAAGGAGAAGCTCATATGTGAATACCGCTGAAAGGATTATCAACTGAAATTTTGTTCTGCATAGTCGATGTGGAATCTCCCTATAACGTATTGATTGGGCGACCCTGGTTACATGAGATTTTGGGTGTAGTATCGACTTATCACCAGTGCATCAAATTTCCTCATCCCACTGGTGTCGGAGACATAAAAGGAGATTGGGTTGAGGGACAGAAATGCTATGAAGTTGATGTGGAATCTTGCGAGAAAAGAACTGCTCAGAAGAAGAACTGGAAGCAAAACATCAAAAATGAACAAAGAAGAGAAAGACTAATGATGGATGCAATAGAGATGAGAGAAGAAAGTACGTTGCGAAACCAATGCAGGAAGAAAGTTGGAAGTTGCGATGATTTCGCAAAAGGTAAGGCAGTATTAGGAGATTTGAATAATGAAGAAGCAGAGAGCAACATAAGTAAGAGGAGAAAGGAGTGAATGATTTGATTCTAGACTTGCGAAGGTTGTAAAAAAAAAAATAATAATAATAATAATAATTCTTTTTTCCTTAACTTTCGAGTGATAAAGACAGACTGAAGATGCAAAAATTATGATAATCGAAAAAAGAATACGCGAAGCTTTCGCAGAGATTTGAGTGATAAAGACTATAATCCTCGCAGAAATGATGACAAGAAGCAATCCAAAGAACAATGACATATCAGAATGGGACGAACCTGCTATGGCGTACACCCTAGTTCGCGAATCAAAATTTCGTAAGAGGCAAATGTAAGACCTAAAGTGAGTCATAAAAAGGGGTATCTGTTAACATGGCTCGGGGGAAAAGGTTACACCGCCCCGGAACCTCGGGTCATGGAGATTTGGGGTCAATAAAGCCCATCCGGGAGAGATACCTTGGATTTCCAACTATATATATAAGGTTATACCACGGTTGGACGACCGAGGGTCTCTTCTAAGGAGTCAGCGTATGATCAAGGCGCCGAGGTACACGGTTGAGCCAAGAGTGCCAGGGCATTTGAAGTGCCTCGGCCATTCTTGGCAAGTCTTGGCATATGTTGCACTCGGCCCGAAGAAAACTCCACTTAGGGTGCAGTCTCGTAACCATAAACCATATAGGTATAAGGGATAAGAGGCTGCGAAAACAACTGGTTGTTGTTAAGACCGGATGGGAGGAGCTAGTCTTGTATGGTCAATGTACGCCTCCTTGAAGGGGCAACCAGGGAGATGATAAGGGCGGCACCCTCCATTAGGGAGCTGATAAGTGTCTTAAGACGCAAATGTCATGAGGCTTTATTTTCGCAAGTAAATTTAGACTTATCATATTTGTGCGATGATCCTGAAGAGGCAATAATACAAAAGACAAAGATAAGGCGATATCAATGGGTCAGTACATGAAAGTGTAAGGACGTCCTGCGATTTCGTCGCAAGACGGCAATGTCATTGGGCTTTATTCTCGCAAGAAAATCTAGGTCTGTCATATTGTCGCAATAAAATTATCCTGCAGAGGCAACAATACTAAGAAATGATAAGGCAAAATCAATGGGTCTTTACATGAAAGTATAAAGACGTCCTGCGATTTTGTCGCAATGACAAGAGGTGGCGCAATAAGACCTTTAACTAGGAAGGCAAAATAAGACCACACAAAACAAAAAAAAAAATGAGATCTTGAAAACAACCAAGAAACATTCTCTCGCGAGAATTCAGCAGCAACAGTTGCGAGACAGAGGCATGTTATCATCTAAAGGTTATTTGCTTAATCTTTCATTTGAAAACAAATAACAGAGGCAAGTATGGGAATGTATAGATTGAGAATATGTTATTTATTTTCATAAGATAGATTTACGCACTCACAATATATTGATTAACTATATTGCAAAAAACAATTGCTTTTTTGACATGTGCAGAAAGGGACAACAAAAGTAGAATTTGTATTTGGAGATCCAAAAAACTTACAATAAGAGATTATAAAAATGGAAGATTAAAAGGATAAATGTACAGATGTTACAAAAAGAGAAAGAAGAAAATGGAGTTATTTCTTGTGTGATTCTTCTTCTTCATCAGATCCTTCTACTCCATTATCTTCATCAGATTCCTCTTCGCTAGCATCGCTATCAGAGATATCCAAAGAAGGCATGTTCTTAGGAATTTCGTCAAGAAGACAAGGGTATGAAGAATGAGGAATACTATTGTCATCGCAAACTGTCTTAATAGTTTCATTGTGAAAGAGAACAACATCATTTTTGAAGTTCGCCACGGTAATTTGTAGTTGCTTCTTCAACTTGGAATACTTGTCATTGCGAAGAGAAAAGTCTTTTGCAAGTTGTTCTTTTTCGGATTCAAGTTCTTCAATTCTTTTCTGAAATCTCTTCTCAGCCTCTGCGAATGTAGAGCAATGAATCAGCAACTTGATGACAGCTTCATATATAATAAACAATTAAGTAAAGAAGAATGGTCAACAACCTTCTCTATCAGAAATCATAGCCCTAATCAAGGCTGTATGCTCAGCTTGAAGACTAATTAACACCTAAATTATTTATGGCGTCATTTAGAACTTTCGCAGCCCAAGCGAACTCATCGTCACTATTTATGAGAAGAAGGGAACGAATTTGATTTTCTCTTTCGCTAAGAATAGTATTTTGGCGAATGGATTCATCCCGCTCAACTTGAACTTCAAGAAGAGTTTTTTGAAATTTTGCTAATGCTTGGGCACCTTGGTTAGCAATGCGATCTTTGTCATCTATAAAATCACTAACCTTCTTCCTTAAAATACTAATTTTCTCTTGGGAACTAAGGTGTAGGCGTTTAAATTGGTTGGCTAAACTTAAACTAGAACTATGATCAGCTTCTAAGAGACGAAATTTGGATTGAAGTTCATTTAGAGAAAGATGTTTGATTCTGTCATTTGAAAAGCTATTTAAAGAATCATTGAGATGGGCAAAAAGAGCATCGTTATCCATAGGCTCATGAAATGTGTGAAGAAGAATGGCTTCATCAGAAAGGTTATAAACATCTGCGAAAATGATAAGTCAGATAAAGAAAAATAAATGACAGAATAAAAGCAAGAAAAAAAGAAGAATTTTATACCATAAAGTTGTTGATTAGCATTTTGAAGGCTAGATATCTTGTCCTTCTGAGAAGAAGACTCAACTTCTAATTGTTTGGTCTTTTCACGAAGAGTTGCAGTTTCATTTTCAAATTCTTTATCTCTCTTGCGAAGAGAAACAGCTTCAGCTTCCAATTCTTCATTCTTCTTTTTGAGTTGGAGGTTTTTCTTCTCGAGACTGTTGCGTCTTTTCTCGAGATCTGAGGCAACAACAAAGGAAGCTCTCCAGACTATAAAGGAAAATAAAGAAATCGTCAAGACAAGGTTTATAATTGAAATCATGCAGAAATAAGAAACTATAGACATACCAAGGCACTAAGTGCGTTTAGGAAACTGGGAGTCACAGCTCTAGAAACTCCACGAAAAGAATCATCATCCTCTAGTAAGGGAGCATCGCTGATATTTGCGAGAGCTTCGCATGTGGCAGAAAAATTATCATCTCCAATTCCTTGCATAGAATCAGAGAAAACACTGGATAGTTGCGCCATAGCAGATTCAATTTGGATGATTCTCCTTCGCAAGAGAGGCGTCAACATCATCATTATCTTCATCGAGCTCTCATTTGGATTGAGGACTGGAGCGAGAAGAAGAATGGAGTTTCCGTTTTTTAGAAGGTGGAGCAGCAGATTTCTTCTTGCGAAAAGGAATTTTACTCTTTCCCTTAGCTTTCGCAGCTTCAGAAATATCCTCTTCTTCGACAACTTCAACGCCCACCTTCGCACACGAATGAAGATAAGAAACAGAGGCAACAATATTATTAAAAATAAAGAAGAAAAGTATTTCTTACTTCATCCGTGATCGACTGGAGAATTGCCAGAGTACTTGCCTTAGGATTTCTTTCGTAACTTTTTCTCAATTTAACAATCTGAAAATTTCGCAAGATTAGTAGATGTAAAAAGAAGTTATAATTACAAACTGAGCGAAATTCGGGAAGCACACCTCTTTAGCTTTCTCGGGCCAGTTGAATACCCAAGGTTGATAGTTAGCGAGATTCGCAGGGAGTACATTCGAACCTGAAATATAAGGTCCATTTAAAAATAGCGGAAAGACACACCATTTCTCGTCTTTGGAATGGCGAGGAACATTGTTCTTGCCGGAGTGCCAATCGAAGTCCTGCATAAGTACTTTGTCACTGGGGATATTTTCTCTTCTTTTCAAACGTGCACCCCAGCGAGTTCTACCGTTCTTCATATTTATTACTTCATAATTCTCAAAGAAACTTTCTACTGAATACTTCTCAGCGAATATCTCTAAATCTACAAATTTAGGATCTCTGATCGCATTAGAATAGAGAGACCCTTTACCGGCGCCACGGTTGGCGAACTCAAGCATTAAGCGGATACAATCTCCACTTAATTGGTAAACGACCGCGAGAATTTCTCATGAGCAAGAATTTCATAAAACAAAGGAAGTTCAGGGTTGTAGAGAGGAATGGGAAGGCCGGCGAGAATCTGACCCAGCGAGATTATGACCTTTTGATTATCACAACAGTGATCAGTAAATAATTTGGCGGAGAGAATAGATGAAGATTCTTGATGGGAAATAGTGGATAATGTGAAACCTTTCTCTTGTAAATCCTTTTGAACCTCTTCCAAGAGAACTTCATATCTACGACCGGGTGGAGCCATCTTCAGAGTATGGGAATGATTAAAGAGTTGAAGATCAAAGGAAAAAAGAAAATTTACAAAGCGAGCGGAAGTTACGGAGGAGAATTGAAGAAAAATTGCGAGAGAAAGTAAAAAGAATAAGAGGAGGATGTGAAAACTATATATAGAGAAGAATTCTCGAGAAGATAAACGCATTTAATGCGAGAAGAGACGTGAATGGTTGAGAAGTAACGGTTGAAAGGGACGTGTCAAAAAATGGGTGGAAGAAGAGACACGTATTATAGATTTTGTGTAAAAGTATGAAGTCAAATCGCCAAAACAGATAAGGATGAACGGTTGCGGCATTTTAAAATAATAATTCTCATGACATTCTCTTCTTCGCAGAGAAGACATGAGAAGAGGAAATATGTAGGATCAGAATATCGGAACACCAATACCTCTGCGAAATCCATAAACGATACATAGCGAAGGCGTCGCAGACGAGTAAAATAAGTGACGCAATGGATGACGACAGCCAGAACACGAGAAAGGTGTGAAGACTTAGCGAGAACTAGGAGTGTCGCGAGATTATACATTTGTACACTTGCGACACTTCGCAAGTCATTCCCGAAAATAAAGGACAGCTTAGCTGTCATCCATTATGTAACACCCTATATAAAGAGCCGAACAGGCCTATTGAAGGGGGGGATCTTTTTCGAGTGTTGGGAAAGTCATTAAGAGAGAAAAAGTTTATAGAGATTGCATTTTTCTAGCTCTTTTCCACTTTTACCTTGTAAACATTCAAGAAATTAATCAACAAAAATTATAATTGTTCATCTTCAATGGATTGATTGTGTGGATTCTTGTGAGGGGTGTAGTGTAGGATTTCCTGCAACTACAGCACGTGCAAAATATAATGTCGAACTGGTATTACAATAGCCAATACAACGAATATCCAACTAATTTCCAAAATGGACATTATTCTTTTTATGACCACAGTGTGAATAGTGGTTGGGAACACCAACCTTTTCGAGGTTATGGCTCATACCAGAGTGAGCCCAATTACTATTCGTACACCCACCAGTCATACGAGCAAAACAATCCCTCTATTTCTCTATAAGAGGCTCTCAAGAGTTATACCTTATTTGTGAAGAAAACCTGTAACATTCTTTCAGACGAGCAGTCAACAAAGATGTCTCTAGAAGAGACTCTTAAGCAATATACTGAGAGTACAAATAGGATTGTAGAAAAATTGGCTCAAAATAATCTTAATTTCCAATATAGTGTTTCCAATAGTACCCTTGAAAATGAGGATAGTTACTCACATAATCAGGATGACGAGGATAGAATTGGTAACACTACTTTAAATGAGGTTCAACCATTTTCATGCTATTATAATGATAATTATGATGAGGATAGTGTTGATGAAGAATTTGAAATATGTGGGCATAGTGAACAGGAATTTGTTACTCCAACTGAGTTTTATAATGATCATGTTATTTATAGTTCAAATCCAAATAATTTTAATAATTATTCACCTATTCAAAAGGACGAGGATTTGACTAGAAGTATCTCCGTTTTAGACGATGTAGAATTTCCTAGTTACAAAGCCGATAATGGTTTAGAGGAACGGGTTTATCCCGAGAATCTTTTTTAGAGTCCAAGGATTTAGAAACAATAGTCTTAGACGAAGAAGATGAACTCGTAGAGCTTTTGAATATGAGTGAGGATGCATCACCTGAGTATAACCTAGAAGAATCAATTGACCATTTTCAGGATTCCGATGATCTAGAAATTAGGGAAATTGTAGCTAGTCTATCTAGAGACACCCAAAACTCTAAGTTTGGGGGTGATTATCATTCTCCTTGTGCCTTACCTTTAGCTCTTACAGAGATCCCTCACTTGGGACTTGACATATGTGCCTCAACCATTTTAAAAGATTCTCTTCATACACGTTTTCCTTAACCTAGTGATGTCCATAAGGAAGTTCAGTTATTAGAAACCCATCCTATGGTTAATGTGGTTTACCCAGGATGTGATACCCAGATTGATTTTGTTTCCCACCAAAATTTTTCTTCCAATTGTGGGAATGTTTAAATTCCAAATATGTCAGTTATTAAGTTCTGAGACTAAACCTAATTATTTTAGGAAAATAGAATTGACACGTTTGCTTAAGAATGACCACCACTCTCATTATGGTCAACTTTGTGAGTCAAATATGATTGACTTAGAGGATCCTCAATTATTCAGGTTATTATTGTGTGCTTCTAAATTTTTCCAGACCTTAGAACCTGATCTTTCGGATCTTATTTATGAGGAAATGCTGCCCAAAGAAATTTATTTAGACCCTTTCATAGAGCTCGAACTCGAACCACGGCTAGATGTAGTTGTCTTAAACAGAAACTAGACAAGGGTATGCTTTATTTGTTCATTTTCTTGGCATGTTGCAGATTCCTTTTATTTGTGGTAGCTTTATTTGGTTTTGATGACCCACGGAAATTAGGCTATTGCTATATGATTCGAGGTGATTAATTCTTTCTTTGTTTGGTCAAGACGTTAAACTTAGCACTTCTTGGGAGGTTGTAACCCAATCTCATGCAACATGGTAATATCTTTTCTTATCTCTTTTGCTTCAAATGGTACTTGTTTCTCCTTGTTCATGCTTTAAATTTTATCTTTAGAACATTGAGGACAATGTTGGATTTAAGTTTGGGGGTATGGGAGAAACTTTTAGTTGCATTATTTTAAACTCGAGCCTAGAAATTTATGTTTATTAAGGATGGCACTAACCAATCTCGGTGGATGGAAGCATCTTGGTTGTAGGAGTTGAGGAACCAACGATTAGATGGAAACATCTAAAGAGTCTATTCATAAAAGCACAGAGCTCGGGTGTTAGAAAAAAAAAAACATGGTAGTTTCGCCATATCTCGTTGAATCCTTTTCACCTTCTGTTTTTATTTTCTTTTCTTTTAAATATGTTTCTAAGTGATTAGGTGGGGCTCACGATTCAAGTTGTTACCACTGCTAGGGTGAAATAGAGTGACTGAGATAAATAAAAAAAAAAAGAAAAAAAAAGTTGAAAAAAAAAAAAAAAAGAGAAAAAGAAAAAGAAATTAAGACCAGACCATCAGACCAATCGGAATAAATTCAATAAAGTCGACCACTGGAACCCTTGTATATGCCAGTTTTGTTGACCTAGAGTTAGGATTATGGACCACTGGTTCCCTTGTATATTCCAGTTGTGTTGGTATTAGTCAGACTAGTATCTCAGTCCATTAGGATAGGTTCATTTTGGCAGTGGCCTTCAGACAGATATGGGAAACACCGTTCACCTTAGTCAACATCAAAACCATCTACGTTTTTATCTATATCCATCTTCATAATCTATCCATGTGATTGGTTGACTCCAGTTATGATGTCCAGAAACTATCTGAGTAGAGCTCTGTCACTTATATATGAATTTTAGTATGCTTGAGTGCAAACTCGTGTACAACAATTGGAATTTTGAAATCATATTACATTCCAATTCTTCATTACCCTCTCTGATTCTAATTTTCTTCAATTTATCCATCATACTCTTGATTTTTACCGTTTTAGTGACAATATCCAATCTCTTATCCTCAATCAATCCCTGTTTCTAGCGCCATTATGTAGTTGCAGGAAATCCTACACTACACCCCTCACTAGAATATACACAATTAAGACATTATAAGATGAATAATTATGATTCTTATTGATTGAATACTTGAATCTTTACAATATGAAATGGAAATGAGTTATAGAATTACAATCACTCTAAAACTTTCTCCCTCCTAATGACTTGCTTAACCATTCAAAAAAGAACCCCCCTCACAGCAGACTTACTCAACCCTTTATATAGGGTAGTACACAGTGGATGACAGCTAAGCTGTCCTTTATTTTCGGGAATGGCTTGCGAAATATCGCAAGCGTACAAGTATACAATCTCGCGACACTATTAAACTTCGCCATATTTTCATATCTTCCTCGTGTTCTGGCTGTCGTCATTCATTGCGTCATTTATTTTACTTCCATGCGACTCCCTCGCAATGTCATCATTTATTAATCTCGCGAAGTATTGATGTCGCGATATTCCGATCCTACATCTTGCCTCTTCTCATGTCTTCTCTGCGAAGAAGAGAATGTCATGAGAACCAATATTTTGAGATGCCGCAATCGTTGATTTTCCATCAATTTTCTGCCGACAAGATTCCGTGAATTCAGGAATGACTGTTTACACGTGTCTAAAATTTCCCTTTTTACCGGCATATTTAGTGTTATCCGGTTACTCTTTTCTCGTCTATTTAAAGGAGGATTCCTTGTGAAAGTATTTCTTTTCTTTTACTTCGTCTTCTTCATTGTCTGCAACTATTTTCTGCTGCTTTTCTTCATCATCTTCTTCATCGTTTTCCTGCTATTATTTTTCTGCTACTATTTCTATGGCATCAAGGTTTGTTAATTTTGCTGAATTTGATCATTTTATGATTGATCTCTCTTATTGAAGTTGTTTTATCTTGATACTGTTCTTCTTTTAACGACTCCTCTGCCATTTTTGTTTCAAAGAAGAACAAATCCAAAGACCAAATTCACCATTACGAACCCTAATATCTCTATGGGCTCGCAACCGAAATCCACTGCTTCTAAAAGAAAGCCTGTGAGTAACAAGGTATTTAAGAAACATTTATTCTCTTAATAACAATATTGTTGCCTCTGTTTCTTATTTAGCTTGTTATTCGCAGGATGACCAAAATCCGATAAGTCCCCCAAGAAGCCTCGTCATTCTAAACCCGTTGCGCCTTTGTCACTTTTCCTACATTCAAACTTACAACTCCTATCGCGACATCTTCGCAAGAAATCCCTTTTTGTTTCTTCCAAAGATAACATTTCTATGCCTGAATTTCTCATAGATCAACTCCCTCATAATAGCCCCGTTGCGAATGAGCCTATTTCTTCTTCCATTGTTAATGCCTCTACCATTCCTCCAGTCATTAACCCTCACGAGATTTCTTCTTCTCGTGATATTCCTTTAACAAAAGATGATTCATCTCTCCCTTCTTCTATCACTATTACTTCCTTTTCTGAGCAAATCCCACTTACTAAAGAAAATTTAGAAGGAATAGATGTGGCCTTCAAAGTCCTATCAGATATTGTGAACGATGCTAAGAAGACTTCTGTCGATCCTATCAAATCTGATATTTGCGATATTTTGAGCAAACACCTTGGTCCTGATAGAATTTTGCAAACATCCTTGGAGCAAGAAATTAACACTTTGAAGAATGATCTCCAAGCCATGACTGCAAAATGTAATATTCTCCATCTTGAGAATCAAAAACTTCAAAATATTTCGTTGGATCGTGATAATCTTCGCAAGAAGAATGAAGAACTAAAAGGTAAACTCTTGCCTCTGTATTGCCCATTTTTTTTTTTTTTTTTTAAGACTCAAGCCCTTGTTCGCCCTTCAAGCTTTAAACCAGAAACGAAAAATGGAGATATATCAGTTGGAATCTACTGTTGAAGAAGTTCGAGTTGATAGAGATGCTTGGATGGAGCAATGTAATCAATTAGATAATCTTCATACATATTCTGTTGATCAAATAGATAATCTTTCTAAAGAAAATGCTGATTTAGCTCAGAAACAAGATTCATTAAGTAATGACTTATCTCTCCTGTCTTACTCTTTGACTAAAGCTAATTTGGAGTTGGAAACTTTATCAGATGAGATTGGAACTCTTTCTCAAGAGAAGCGAACTCTGTTAAACAAGGTGGCGATTTACTCGCAACAAAATGATATTTGTCAAAAATTATGTAAAAAGCAAGAACAATCTCTTTGTTCACGAGAAATCAACTGGAAGAAGTTCTGCCGAGAAGGATAAATCGATTCGGGGTAGAATAAACTTAAGTGTAAAAGTAAACCAATTCAAGGATCACTGTTCCGAACTAGAAAAGTCCAATTCTTCCCTTACAAAAGAGAATGCTTTACTTGTTTCCAACGAAAAAAGTTGGCGATCTACTTTGAAAGGTTTAATTGGAGATAATTTTGACAATGCCATGGATCATTTGGAGAATAGTTGTTCGGCTCTAATCCAACATCTTACCTCGCGAAGGAAGGTAGTCATAGAAGTTGACTTGCCTCATCTATTCTTTCTTTATCAAGCCTTCATATTTTTTGTTTGTATAATTCCTTTTACTTTTTGTTTTGCATAGAGTCCGAGAAAAAACTTCACTCCTCCATTCTTGCTTTGAAATCGACTACTCAAAAATTCGCAAATGGAATACTCTCGCTTCTCTTGCACGTTCTCGCGATATAGGCGGAAAGAAAAATCGACTATATGCGTGATTTGTAAAGATATAGAGAGTAAAAATCAACGTAAAGCACTCCTTCGTCAATTTCATCTTAGAGCCGAAGTTCTTGTGAATAATGTTTTACTATCTAAATCTCTTGATCCCGTGTCTCGTTGAACCTCGGAAGTAAGTGATGATGAAGTTCCTAATCCTCCTGATAGCGATTATGATTATAATACTGGCGAAGAACTCGAAGATGAAGAAACTGTCTCTCCCAATAAAACTGTCAATGATGATGTCGCAAATGAAAAAGAAGAATCTGCTGGAAATATATTAACTAGCGAAGATATAGATAAAGTTGCCGAAGAAAACCCAGCATCTCCTTCTGGTGAAAAAGCTATTATTTGAGAGATGATTTTCTCTTGTAATCTTCCTTCTCGTGCTATTGTTTCTTTATGTACTTCAATCATCTTTTTTGATGTATGTACTCGTCTGCGTTACTCTTCTTTCTTTCAACAAGTATAATTTTTGGTATTTAATGATTGCTATTCTATTATCTTCATTTATCTTTGAAATTATCACTGTTGCGACAAGATCGCAGGGTGTCTTTACATTTTCATGTATTGACCCATTGATCTTGCCTTATCATTGTTTTTGTGTGGTCTTATTTCGCCTTCCTAGTTAAAGGTCTTATTTTGCCTCCCCTCATTTTGCATCAATATGACAGGTCTAAATATTCTTGCGAACATAAAATCCCATGACATTGACGTCTTGCGACAAGATCGCAGGACGTCCTTACACTTTCATGTAATGACCCATTGATCTTGTCTTATCATTTCTTTAGTATTTTTGCCTCTGCAGGATATTTCATTTGCGACAATATGACAGGCCTAAATATTCTTGTGAATATAAAGCCCCATGACATTGCCGTCTTGTGACACTTATCAGCTCCCTAATGGAGGGTGCCGCCCTTATCATCTCCCTGGTTGCCCCTTCAAGGAGGCGTACATCGGCCATACAAGACTAGCTCCTCCCATCCGGTCTTAACAACAACAGATTGTTTTCGCAACCTCTTATCCCTTATACCTATAGGGTTTATGGTTACGAGGCTGCACCCTAAGTGGAGTTTTCTTCGGGCCGAGTGCAGCATGTGCCAAGACTTGCCAAGAATGGCCGAGACACTTCAAATGTCCCAGGCACTCTTGGCTCAACCGTGTACCTCGGCGCCTTGAGCATGCACTGACTTCTTGGAAGAGACCCTCGGGCGTCCAACCAGGGTATAACCTTATATATATAGTTGGAAATCCAAGGTATCTATCCCGGATAGGCTTTCATGGGCCCCAAATCTCCATGACTCAAGTTCCAGGAGCGGTGTAACCTTTTCCCTGAGCCATGTCAAGAGATACCCCCTTATATGACGCACTTTAGGTCTTACATTTTCCTCTTGCGAAATATCATTCACGAACTAGGGTGTACGCCATAAAGGTTTGTCCCATTCACTCACTCATTCATTTTTGTTAATTCGTTCAATCATTCATTTTTGGTTATCTCTTGTTAATTCATTTGCGAGATATTCGCACATTCTTTCTTAATTTCACAATATCTCTGTCGCAGGAACATTTCATATCATTTCATTCATTTAACATTTCAGAATTTATTCTTTCCTTTCCATCTTCTATGGGTAATATTTCTTGAGATATAATCTATTCCATGGTCTACCCAATCTCTGGCCCACATCTTTGCCTTCTGGATCCATTATTCTATATGCCCCTGTTCCAACTATCTCCTTGATGATATAAGGTCCATCCCACTTTTTTGCTAATTTGCCACCATTTTCTCGCTGATATATTGGTGTTTCTCGCAACACCATATCACCCGGTTGAAACTCGCGTGTTTCGACACGTTTGTTATATTCTCCGGCCAATCTTCGCGATAATTCTCCATATCTTTGTAGTGCTCTTTCTCTATTTTCTTCTAACTCATCTAATTTAACTAAAATGTTACCCGCACTAAGATTTTTCTCCCAAGCTTCTCTCTTTGTTGTTGGAATAATAACCTCGTCGGAAGTCTGACTTCAACACCATAGGTTAGACAAACGGTGACATCCCCGTAGCTTCTCGCCTTGTTGTATTATAAGACCATACCGCATTATGCACTTGCTCACACCATGCCTTATTATGCCCTTCTAGTTTTTTCTTCAATATATCGGCCGATTGTTTTATTTGTTGCTTCTTTTGTCCATTGGCCTGCGGGTATAAAGGAGTTGATTTCCCACATTTTATATGAAATGCATTAAGCAATAATTCTATATTTTGTCCCTCAAATTGTTTCCCGTTGTCAGATACCAACTGTGCTGGAATTCCAAATCTGCATATTATGTTTTCGAATATGAAAGTAAAAATATCTTTATCGCGAATGTGTTGTACCGCTTTTACTTCTGCCCACTTTGTGAAATAATCATTGCGACAATCAAATATATCCTTTGCCCATGTACACTGTAAAAATGGTCCTACAATGTCCAATCCCCACTTTCCAAAAGGCCATACACTTGTTGAAGAGGTTAACGGCGCACTTTGGTGCATGTATTTTCTTTCCGTGTCTTTGACAATCTTCGCAACGTCTTGATATTTGTTTCGCATCTTCATGCATATATGGCCAATAATAGCCTTGCATTTTCGCCTTATGTGCTAAAGATCTTCCGCCACTATGATTGCCGCATCCCCTTTGTGTAGCAATTTTAACATCGCTTCTCTCCTTCCTTTCGTGTTAAACATCTGAGCGAGGGTCCATTAAAGGATCTTCGGTACAATACTCCGTCTCTTAATTCATAATTTGTTGCACGGCTTTTTAATTTATGTATTTCTAATCTATTTCTTGGTGTTTCTCCTTTCATTAAATAAGCATGAAGTTCTGTCCTCCAATCCTCGCAATGGGATCTTTGTGCTTCATCTTCTATGAGCATTACTTCTGATTCTTCCTCTTCCTCTTTGTTGATTGATGGTGATTGAAGTGTATGTATTTTTATGCATCTCGTGAGATGGATCTGTCATCATACTTGATATAAAAGCAAAAGCATCCGCGAGTCTATTGTCTTTTCTTGATATGTGTCTCCACTTTATTTTTGGTATCTTCGCTGACAATTCGTCAACAAGATTTTTGTACTTTTTCAAGGATGCTTCATTTGTGGTATACTCTTCTTTTATCTGGCGAATAGCTAATCGAGAATCACTTTGGTAATTCTTACATTCTCCAACTTCATTTCTATTGCAAATCGCAAAGCATGTATTATAGCTTCATACTCTGTTTCATTGTTAGTAGATGCAAACTCCAATCCGAAAGAGAAAGCCATTTTATTTCCTTCAGCGAAATTATAATGATCCCAATTCCGTTACCTTCTCCATTTGACGATCCATCTACCAATATTTCCCATCTATTTGGCTCTCATTAATAAATCCCTTGGATTTCCATGTTCTTCTTCTATATCCATCATTTCTTCCACTGCCTCATCTTCTTCCAATGGAAATTCTGCTACAACTTGCGATTTTGGTGAGGATAACACTTCATACTTGAGTTTGCAATGACTTACTTGAGCATTCCACCTTTCAACCCTTCCGATCTCTTTGAATTTTTCATTACTGACTCAATTGGTACTTTTGTCATTACCTTTACCGTGTGTGCTTCAAAATAGATGCGAAGTTTAAACGTCGCGTAAACTAATGCCAAAATTAATTTTTCAATTTTTGAATAGTTTTTCTCTGCAGCATTGAATGTTTTTTGATGTAATAGATTGTTTTTTCCACCCCTGCGTCCATTCGCAATAATACCGCGCTTAGTGCATGCGAGGTTGTCGCGAGGTAAATTAGTAATTCTTCCCGTCTTCTGCTTTTTGTAATATTGATATATCCATTAGATGTTCTTTTATTCCTTGCAATGCCTTTTCACACTCATCCGTCCACCTAAATTTCGTTCCCTTTTTAAGTATGTTGAAAAAATGTTTGCACTTATCAGATGATCTCGAGATGAATCTTCCTAGCGAAGCTAATAATCCATTTAACTTTTGCACATCTTTCACTGTTCTTTGGCGTTGGCATGTCTCGAATTGCTTGTACCTTCTCCGGATCAACTTGTATTCCTTCTTTTGATACAATGTATCCTAAAAATTTTCCAGATGCCACTCCAAAGGTACATTTTTATGGATTTACTTTGATGTTGAAATGTCTCATTTGTTCGAAAATTTCCTTCAAATCTCGCACATGATCTTTTGCTTCTTTGCTTTTTATTAACATGTCATCCACATATACCTCTAATGTTTTATGTATCCATTGTTCGAACACTACCATCCTTTGATACGTTGCACCGGCATTTCGCAGTCCGAATGGCATTTTTGTGTAACAGTATAATCCTGCGAAAAAGGCAGTATGTTCTTGGTCTTCTTCGGCGAGAGGGATTTTATTGTATCCCTTATATCCATCCAGGGAAGATATCCTTTCATTTCGCCTTGATTCGACCATCTGCGGAATATCCGGCAAGGGAAAACTATCTTATGGACAAGCTTTGTTTAAATCGGTGAAATCTATGCAAATTCTTATTCCTTTTTTCTTCTTCGGAACTACGACCATATTCGCTATCCATTCGGGGTATTTTGCTTGCCTAATAATGCCAAACATCAAGCATCTTCGCAACTCTTCTTCTATTTGAGGATGATATGTTGTTGCGATTTTTCTAATTCTTTGTTTGAATGGTCCGGCATTTTTATCAATCTCTAATTTATGACACGCTACGAGATGGATCTATTCCAGGCATCTCATCCATATCTCATGCGAAGATATCTTTATAATCTCGCAACAATTCAATGGTCTTCCTTTCTTCACCGCCTCCATTTTAGTTCCAATTTTTAACATCTTGGGTTCTTCTTGGTTCCAATATTCACTTCCTTTGTTGGTTCTCGCCGCAATGTAGCTAGCCTTCGTTTCTCCCATGGGCGTTGGTCCTCTTATTTCCTTTGCGAGATCACTTTCTTCACCACATATTCCTTTTCCTTCTTCCGCTCTTATCATATATGTTCAATTCATACTAAATTCAAAAAGAAGATGATTATCTACCTCAATTAGATCTTTATCTAATCAGAACACAATAATCACCATCATTCTCCATCTCTTAACACACTTCAAGCTTTGTCATCGATGATTAGAGTCTGAGTTTCACAAGAGAAACAAGTTCATGAAGAGAGTGAGACATGAGAGGCATGAACCAAAGATAAGGGGAGAAAAAAAAACGATTTTCTCTTTTATGTTCAATCTGTAAACCAATTTACCATGTTACCCTTCACACTCTCTCCACTTGACATGTGTGCATAGAGGTGTTTCATTGCATGAGGGCCTATCCTGGCACCTAAACTTTTGATTAGGGCAGGCACTTTTATATAGGCACTCAAATTTATCATTAAGGCAAACTAAAGGTGTGGAAGACACTTCAAAATCAGAGTTCTAGTCACTCTAAATGCAGTTTTCGACAAACGGGTTTTTATTTTATTTTTTAAAACCCGATAAAAAAATTTGGGTTGTTACACCATTAACCTCTTTAAAAGAACTTCGTCCTCGAAGTTCAAAATAAAACCAGAAGGAAACAAAATCACATGTAGTCACGGCACGAACAGAACATGGATGGGTTCCAAACGCACAGTCCCGTTTGAACCGGAAATGCTCTGATACCAACTGTGACGGATTAAGAAATTTCTGCTCCAACGGGTCGGGTTACTACCCGCTTGGCAAGCTCTAACTTCCTGATACGCCACTCGAGAAATAGGGATTCCCTGAGCATATGTCCCATACCATAGTACTCACAAATCCCACAAGCACTTGACAACCGAATCGGATAATGATTCCTATCTACTACTCTCCATTGGCCAATTGCCATAGATAACAGAAAGGCCAGGTGCTAAAACTAACATACGGCCAATTGCCAATCTAACACTTTATACGGCCAGCTACCGATTCTAACACTTCATACGGCCAACCAAAATTAACACGGGCCAGTTGCCCAAAACACGGGAGATGGCCAGTTGCCAACTCGGCCAGTTGCCACTACTAAGATTCCCATGGCCAGTTGCCGCTACCAAGATTTCCATGGCCAGTTGCCACCACTAATAACTCTCATGGCCAGTTGCCACCACTAAGATTTTCATGGCGATTGCCACCACTAATAATTCTCATGGCCGATTTGCCACCACTAAGATTTTCATGGCCGGTTGCCACCACTAATAATTCTCATGGCCAGTTGCCACCACTAAGATTTCCATGGCCAGTTGCCACCACTAATAATTCTCATGGCCAGTTGCCACCACTAAGATTTTCATGGCCAGTTGCCACCACTAATAATTCTCATGGCCAGTTGCCACCACTAATAATTCTCATGGCCAGTTGCCACTACTAATAACTCTCATAGCCAGTTGCAGGTGACAAGGTTGCAATCATCTCCGAATAGGTGGTATGAACCGCCAAGACAACAACCAATCTTTCAGATGATATGAACACCTTGTAGAGTTGTGCTGAACCGCATAGCGGCTTCCTACGTACCCTCTCCGTTGCTCGAAGGGATCAAGCACGACCGTAGTTCGTCGTTGGTTTAGATAGTACGAACTACCCTCAACAGTAGCAACTATCACTTACAAATCACAACGCAAAGAAAAGTATTTTAAGGATGGGATGCCGTAGCATCTCGCTAAAATGTTACGAGAAACCATAACTCCGAAGAAACTCCTTTTGTAATCATAAATAAAAAAAAATCTCATTATTAAGGAATGGGTAAATGGTGCTTTAATGGAACTATAAATTACTAACTAAGCATCAACTAATTTCTTAAAATAAAATGACGGCTGAATCCATACAAAGATAAACATTTCGTGACCTGGTCACTTTCTTAGGGACCAAAACATTTCATAATACTCTTTTGAACCAAATAAAACATATACGAAATCGGAGCTAAAAACGAAAATGAGTAATAACTTCTTGAAGGCATAAATGATTCCAATCTCTCATGAATAATATTTAAAGTAAAGTCAGCATTCACAGATAAAATACTAATCACATAAAAATTTCATGATGCGAATAGCTAGTAGTCATAAACTAACATCAGGTTGGGTAGCTTCTTTGGCCAACTCCCATCCCAACTCCTATGTACACAATTGACTTAAGATCTCACCATTAGTATAACTAGTGTGGCTAATATTTTGTATTGGGATGTTAAAAATAAGCAACCAATGTTAAAGTAACAGGTTCTATAAACATAAATGAGTGCACACCACAAAACTTAGAAATCTATTTTACAGCAACCGCTATTCCATTTAACCACGTATTCGCGCAGCCCACTAGTTATACATTTAAGACCCACTAAGTAAAGCTCTTACCAGTAAAATACAATTAAGCTTGACATATATTCACACTCATGAGTAACAAGTGATCAACACAGTATAATGAGCTGCAAAGGTAGCAAGTCAATGCACTCAAAGATTTGAGTCAAGAAAACTAAAACAGATCCAAGAGTAACAAAGCAACTTACAGTGAGTTTCCAAATGGATATAAATTGCTCTACCAGAGGGAGAACGCTGTACTAGAAAATTAATGTAAATATAGGTTGCGACAAAAAGTATGTGTACATATTAGTGAGTACCCGAGCCAGCTGATAACTAGTTCATCGCTACTTGCGAACCATAATTTAGCACAGTGTATCTAATTTATTCAACCATTTTCAACTAGTGTAACTCACGATGCACCTTAGAATAAACAACAATTAAGTAAAGAGTAGTCAACAAAATATGAGAGAATTGGCACACACATTGGCAGGCCAAAACACACTACAATTGCAACATTACTGGCATGTACATGTTTATCCATACGTACTAGCTATACTCTTCAGTCTAAGAAGTTCATAAGATATGTGCATTATCAACTTGTTCCTTTAGAAAGCATATAAGCTTAGAAATGGATGGCACCCATGGCATTGGTCAACAAAAATTAGTTTGGTACATACAACCACCCATTAACTCAAATCAACTAAACCATCTTCTAACAGTTCATCAAATATTTATACGCACTTGAACCTGACTACTTCTGCTATCAACATACAGAGCTCAGCCACGATTCTCCCACACATTAGCGTACTTAAAATGATCATACCTTCCTAATATTTTTACAGAAGGTTACTAATGTTGTACTAGAAAAAATATTAAAGACTGAGCTTCATCCGATATACGGACAATGTGAAAGCCAAATCGTAAGTAGACTGTCCAGGATTTCAATCCTGGAGAATGCAGTCATAGACCATGCAATATTTACAGTAGTAAATGTGATCCGATCTTCATGAAATTTCTACGGTATCTCTATAACCTAAGGAGGTACAACATATTCAAAAATCATCATATTATAACGGTTCATTAAGAAGATACCAACATTTAAACATGGCTGCTTCAGTATTAACATACAGAATTCAGTCACAATTCTCCCCTACTTTGGGGCACTTATATTGATCATAACTTCATGAAATTTTAACTGTAGGTCATATACATATATATATACATCATGATAAAATTTTAGCTTAATACGACATACATCCAAAGAGAAATGCAATCATTAGTCAAACTGTCAAGGTCTGAAATTCAGCAGAATTCAATCACCGAGTATTCGGGATTTTTATTAGTAAATTTGACCCGATCCTCTTGAAATTTCTACAGTAGCTTTCCAACTTAACTAAGCACAACATACTAAAATCCCATCAGATTCCAATGGCTGGATCTAAAGATACCAGTAAAACAGGTATATAAAATTTAGGATTCATAAAATTGAATTACAATCAAATCATGCAATGTTTAGTTTCCCAGGCTTGTTAGACACAAATTCAGCAAGATATCAAAATACCCAACTCATATTTTTTCAGAGAAGCATGATTTGGAGTAAAACCCCCCAATTTTCATGAAGAACCCTAAATTCCAGATTTCAAATCAAAGTATTTATACATGAGATTGATGTTGTTTATTAGCTACCCAATGCTTTAAATCATAAATAATACTAAATTTAAGGTTCAATTTCTCCCACATAATCATGAATAACAATAGGCATGTTCAATTCATACTAAATTCAAAAAGAAGATGATTATCTACCTCAATTAGATCTTTATCTAATCAGAACACAATAATCACCATCATTCTCCATCTCTTAACACACTTCAAGCTTTGTCATCGATGATTAGAGTCTGAGTTTCACAAGAGAAACAAGTTCATGAAGAGAGTGAGACATGAGAGGCATGAACCAAAGATAAGGGGAGAAGAAAAAAAAACGATTTTCTCTTTTATGTTCAATCTGTAAACCAATTTACCATGTTACCCTTCACACTCTCTCCACTTGACATGTGTGCATAGAGGTGTTTCATTGCATGAGGGCCTATCCTGGCACCTAAACTTTTGATTAGGGCAGGCACTTTTATATAGGCACTCAAATTTATCATTAAGGCAAACTAAAGGTGTGGAAGACACTTCAAAATCAGAGTTCTAGTCACTCTAAATGCAGTTTTCGACAAACGGGTTTTTATTTTATTTTTTAAAACCCGATAAAAAAATTTGGGTTGTTACAAGAGCCCATCAATGCTAGAGACTGACAACCATGATAATGCACGTCTCTTTATGACGGCTCCAAAAGTTTCGAAGGGTGATATTTCCACAAATGGACAATTCACGAAAATGAGACGCGAGCATCTATCACAATTGTCAGAGCATCGGTAGAATAATAACACCAAAATCCTTCATGAAACATTCAACATGCAGGTGCATGGGCTATCTGAAAAAGATATTTTTGCATCAAGCTCGTCTGACGAAATTTTGCATTGTCCTACACAAAGCGACCAGCTGGGAGATGGGAGCAATTGGTGAAGAATCTAGGTATGGGTCATATGTCATTCTTTTTGTATAGATGCCCTCTGAAACTGTAGATGCTGGATTTTCGACAAGGTCTAAAATCGTAAACCCATAATTGTACATGCTCCTGATCCAGCAATCAGATGAGTATTGAGGCTCATGTCTCTCATCGAAAGCATGAAAGCTCATGCGAGAATCTCTGACTGAGAATATTGTCTCTTAGAGTATATGTAGATGTGTAGTCTCTCAACTGAGGCAACGGAATATCTCATGAATACTGAGCAATTTCAGTAATTACTTATATATAGAATTGAAAATTGGACGGCTCCTAGACAGCTTGCCTACTAGTATAGAGCAATAACGTCTTCAGGATGTAAAAATTATTTTTCCTGACTATATAAAAGAAATATGACGCTTCAACTAGCGCATGTTACTCCTGAATAATTAATGCTCCTAGACGATCGTACTAGTATAGAGCCATCAATTAATTATTCCTAAATCATCAGATTCATCAACTGAATCCCTGGAAAATATTCTTGATAGACGCATTTATGTGTCTATTTTGATCTCAATTATGTGTATTGTTAGTACTCGATTTTATACTTATTTGGTGTTTTATGCGTGTGTAGGTATTTTTGGCCAATAAACATTTTTGGAAAAATCGGCTCGAAAAGTTGGTAAAAGCGCCCGGAGGACACATGCTATTCGGACTCTCACTATGGATAAGGGGTACCCAAATTACTAAGAGGTGCCCTCAGGACACCCCCAAGTCAGCTGCTAAAGGCACCCCAGCCGAGGATAGGGGGCGACCAGCTTCTTCCCAAAAATTCAAATCTTTTTGGCGGGAAATTGTATCAGACGAGAGGCAGATTAGGGTTGAGATTTTGGGAGATTATTAAGGAGACTCAAGGGCTTTTTTTCATTGGATTGGACCTGTTATAGCATAATAGGGTCGCTGTGATTGATTGGACCCAACCAATTGGGCTAGATAAGTCGGGAGAAGAAAACAGAGGTGTAGAGAGTTCACGGCTGCTGCGAACATCTGGATTTGGTTTCGTATGAGATTTAGTCGGATTTGGTCGTCGAGTTGGATTGAATTAAGCATGTTTAGATAAAACAGGACTGGTAAGTCCCTTAGATTCGAAAATAAAGGGAGATTTCGTCGAGTTCAAGATAAACAAAGGTGATGAAAGTATCGGTATTTTCTTTAACCATATTTGGCAGTTACGTGGAGTATTACGGGAAGTTAACTATATCTGGAGTTCGATTCTTCTAACTAGGAAAGATTTGACATGTAAGAAGATCGGGATAAAAGAAGAAAGGCCGAGACTTTTGATTAAAGAAAAACGAGAATATTTATGGATTAACTCGAGAGATTTTGGGTATCTTTGGCTATATAAGGGTTGAGTTGAGTCCCAGAGGGGAAACCGAAGCCTTGGGGTAGTTGCAGACAAGTTTAGGAGGTTGCAGAGACGATTTCACAATCCACGGGCGAGAGGAAGAAGAAGAACGCAAAACAGCAGTAAGAGACAGTCGCAGAAAACGTGGCATATTCTTTCAAATTCAATAACCTTTGTCACAACTTCTGTACAATTATTCAGGGTTCGCAACAGTTCTCTGTTAAGGTTTCTTCTGAATAATGGTGGTTACTGTAACAATTATATTTGTTACAAAACACATTGCTTTATATCTTTTCACTCTTTTAATCAAATTTTGAGCTATGAACACCTATTTTGAGCAAGTGATTAATATGAGGAGCTAAACCCCATTGCTGAGGCGATGGAGGAAGCCAATTTTCCATGATGTGTGTGGTAATTTCTATTTAATTAATTTTTGCAATCTCTTTTAAAATTATTTGCCTTGATTGAGAATTGATTGAATGATTTTTCCTAAGCAATTTTGATTTCTCTTGATAGATTATGCTTAGACCTAGGTTTTTGATATTCTATGCTTTCGAAATACACTTGTTATTCTAAAAATCTACCTTTGCAAAATATTAAAATCACTTTAAACGTAAAGAGTTGCATGAATATTGATTAGATAAAATCACATAAAAATTGGAGATTGGTGGAATCCTGAGTCTCAGTGCTTTTAAGATATTGATAACAATTTTGATTGAGTTTTCTGTTTTTATTATTTAGTCTGAAATCAAATCTTTACATGTCTTTGAACGAACTTTATTTACCACTTGAAAAACTACATCAATTTTTGGCGCCGCCGACGCGGACTTGTATTTAGGTTTAGGTTTTAGGTTTTGTATATTTATTTTATTATTTTATATATTTTTTGTTCTTTTTTACGTCTTTGGTATTTTTGTTTTTGTTGTGCAGGATTGACTCGAAGCTAAAACTGGAAAGTCGAACTTGCCAAAAAAGGAGAAAACCGAAGATATTATTTTTGTTAGTTTTTCTCTATTTCTTTTGGACTTGTATATATTGTTTGTTTATTTTTAGTATTTTATTTATTAAAAAAAATACGTGCACACACCAATTGCATCGTCAAGCTACCGAATTTAGGAAAACTCGTGGATTAGTAAGCTGAACCCGTGCCTTGGGCGTTATGGGAGTTACCAGTTGAAAGTCCACAAACCTCAGCCTAGTACCTTTGGGTATATTTTGTTGTAGGTAACCCGAGCTTACCCATTTTAGTCAACCTTGCATTTGCACGTGTAGGATCAGAATATCGCAACACCAATACCTTTGCGAAATCCATAAACGATACATAAAGAAGGCGTCGTAGACGAGTAAAATAAGTGACGCAATGGATGACGACAGCCAGAACACGAGAAAGGTGTGAAGACTTAGCGAGAACTAGGAGTGTCGCGAGATTATACATTTGTACACTTGCGACACTTCGCAAGTCATTCCCGAAAATAAAGGACAAGCTTAGTTTGTCATCCATTATGTAACACCCTATATAAAGAGCCGAACATGCCTATTGAAGGGGGGATCTTTTTCGAGTGTTGGGCAAGTCATTAAGAGAGAAAAAGTTTAAAGAGATTGTATTTTTCTAGCTCTTTTCCACTTTTACCTTGTAAACATTCAAGAAATTAATCAACACAAATTATAATTGTTCATCTTCAATGGATTGATTGTGTGGATTCTTGTGAGGGGTGTAGTGTAGGATTTCCTGCAACTACATATTGGGGCTAGAAACAGGGAGAGAGTGAAGATTGACACCGTGATTTGAAAGAATTTGGAGTAATAGGGAAGGAATTTCATATAATTTTCAACAACTTACTGAAATTGAGAAATGGCTAGAAGAAGATATGCATCAGAACAACCAACAACTGTTAGAAGGAGTAGGAGACTTGTTTGAGAAAGGAGAAATGAAATGGGGGAATCCTCAAGAATGAACACAAGGAATAATGAAGAAAATCAAATTCAATCACCAATTCAACCAGTACCGAATAGAACTATGGATTATGATAGAGTAAGTGTGCATACTTGGAGATCAGACTCTGTGGACGAAAGGGGAGAAAAACAGCAATTGATAAACAATGGACAAGAGGAGAGAGATCGAGAAATGATTGGAGAAATAATTCATGGAAATGAAGAGGTCGCAGCATTAGAGACATTGAGACAAACAATACACGAAGAAAGACGATTAGAGGCAGAGGAACGTGCAAATTTAACAAGGCAAAATCATGAGTTGAGGATGGAAAATATGAGATTACAAAACAGAAGGTCGAGAAGCACTACAAGGTCAATCTCAAGATCAGTTAGAGAGGGAAGAAGAAGAACTTTACCTATAGAAAATGCTAATGAAGAAAATCGAGAGGAAGTGCAAAATCCAGGCGAAGAACGTTGCGAAAGAAGAGAAATAATGGAAGATCGTTATATCCCACGTCCCGAGACTCTTCAAAATGGGCAAAATGATGGAAATCAAGGAAATATGCAGCGTCAAGGGCGGAATAATCCAAATGATGAGGAAAATTGGGAAGAAGGAAGAAGGAAGAAGAATATTGCATGGGAGAGAAGCACAGAGGAAGCAAAAAAATTGAAGATGAAATTGAAAGACACTATGTTGAGCAAGCACGTCTAGCTTGCGAAAGAGAAAGGTTGAGAACAGAAATGGAAGAACAGGAGTTACAAGAGGCAATTCGCCAGAATAATCATGATAATAGAGAAAGAAGGAGAAAACAAAATCGCAACAATGGTAATATCAATGAACAGTATGAAAGAGTACAAAGGAGAATCGAAAGGCAGCAAAGAAGAAAAAATGATAGATATAACGGTTTGCGAATTAATGAGAGGAATGAAAGAGAAGATCGCAGAGAAAGACGAGAAGAGAATGATGAACAAGAAAGTCAAAATAGACATGAACGCAGAAGAAGAGAGGCGGAGTTAAAAAGACCGATGGAGCCAAACTCTAGTGTAAATGAACAAATTCTGAGAGAATTGGCAGAAATGAGAGGAATGTTAAATAATAAAAGGGGAGGAGGTAAGAGACAATTGGATGAAGCCATAGAAGAAGCTGCGAAGACTCCATTCACACTAGAAGTACAATTAGGAGGAATACCCCCAAAGTACAACTTACCTAAGTTAACCAGCATTTTCGATGGAACAACTTGTGCGATACAACATATCAAAGCTTATGTGAGATGTATGTTACAGTGGGAGAACCATGATGCTATATTGTGCAAATATTTTGCATCGAGTTTGACAGGAGAAGCTTTGAAATGGTTTGAAGGATTACCGAGGAATACAATAACATCTTTCAATCATTTGCAGGCTATATTTTTAGGGGCATACATTAGTAATAACTCCTCGCGACCTGGTATTGAAGATGTATTTGGGTTAAAACAAAGGGTTGGTGAAAGTTTGAAGCATCTAACCGTGAGATGGAAGATAATGTGCAGTGATATGGATGGTCGTATGTATGAGAGATATCTCATTTTATCATTAATTAATGCTATGTTCGCAACCAATCTGCTAACTATTCAAATTTTTAGAATCAAGAATACAATCACAATGACTGAGTTGCGAGAACTTCAAGAGGAGTACATTGCCCTAGAAGAAAAGCAAAATGAGATGGAATCATACCCCGTCGCGAACACAAGTTCAAAAGCTGCAAGTGCAAGCTTGTTACCTAAACTAATAAACACAGTGGCGAGCACCTCGCCAGGTCAACAAGAAACGATAACGAATGATGGTCAGCGAAAGCTAGTAGCCATGGGGAGTCGAGACCAGGAGGAATTTGAGAGAGAGAGAAACTTCTATAACCGTGGAGGAAATAATAAAATTCAAAGACTTGATCAACCGCAAGAAACTTATGGAAGTCAGAGGAAGATTTATCATAGAGGACAGCGAAGTCACAGGGTAGTCTAGGAAGAAATCAAGATGCCACCACTGAACGCTAGTGTGGAGAAAATTTGGGAAGCTATAACCTTAATGGAAAATATACCTGCGCCATGGAACATGGGAAGTGAGCCACCTCCGAGTGACAGAAGTCATGAATTTTGTTCTTATCACCATTTTCATGGACACTCTACAAACGATTGTAGAAATGTGAAAAGAATCATCCTCAGAATGATAGACCAATGGAAACTAAATCAATTTCTAAAAAATCAACCTCAATCTCAACCATTACCACCACCGCTAGAAATTCACAGGGCGAACACAACAAAAGGAGGAGAAACGTTTGTGATAGAAGTTGGAGCGAAAGCCAAGAATTTGTCTTGCAACTCTATTGTACATTCGTACAGGACAGTGGAAGATTTTCATGATAATGTTATCAGTAGGGTTTTCACAAGAGATGTTCATGATAGAGAAATAATGAAAATCGCGAAGACATCGCCACTAAAGGAATGGCAAAAGCAGATTATTTCTTTTACCGCATGCGGAAGAAGTACCGAGGGTGGAGAGATGCATGACAACCCATTAGTGGTAAGATTGGAGATTAACCCAAAACCCGTTGATGATGAAGATGATGAGGAAGAAAATTCATGGGCAATCAATAGAATCTTAATCGATACTGGAAGCTCTGTAAATATCCTCTTTTATCATACTTAAAAAACTATGGGAGGGAATGACGAAGATCTAATACCTTCAACTTATAAGATCTATGGTTTCAACGGTACTGCCAACAAGCCTAAAGGAGAAGCTCATATGTGAATATCTGAAAGGATTATCAATCGAAATTTTGTTCTCGCATAGTCGATGTGGAATCTCCCTATAACGCATTGATTGGGCGACCCTGGTTACATGAGATTTTGGGTGTAGCATCGACTTATCACCAGTGCATCAAATTTCCTCATCCCACTGGTGTCGGAGACATAAAAGGAGATTGGGTTGAGGGACAGAAATGCTATGAAGTTGATGTGGAATCTTGCGAGAAAAGAACTGCTCAGAAGAAGAACTGGAAGCAAAACATCAAAAATGAACAAAGAAGGGAAAGACTAATGGTGGACGCAATAGAGATGAGAGAAGAAAGTACGTTGCGAAACCAATGCAGGAAGAAAGTTGGAAGTTGCGATGATTTCGCAAAAGGTAAGGCAATATTAGGAGATTTGAATAATGAAGAAGCAGAGAGCAACATAAGTAAGATGAGAAAGGAGTGAATGATTTGATTCTAGACTTGCGAAGGTTGTAAAAAAAATAAAAATAATAATAATAATTCTTTTTTCCTTAACTCTCGAAAGATAAAGACAGACTGAAGATGCAAAAATTATGATAATCGAAAATAGAATACGCGAAGCTTTCGCAGAGATTTGAGTGATAAAGACTATAATCCTCGCAGAAATGATGACAAGAAGTAATCCAAAGAACAATGACATATCAGAATGGGACGAACCTGCTATGGCGTACACCCTAGTTCGCGAATCAAAATTTCGTAAGAGGCAAATGTAAGACCTAAAGTGAGTCATAAAAGGGGGTATCTGTTAACATGGCTCAGGGAAAAGGTTACACCGCCCCAGGAACCTGGGTCATGGAGATTTGGGGTCAATAAAGCCCATCCAGGAGAGATACCTTGGATTTCCAACTATATATATAAGGTTATACTGGTTGGACGACCGAGGGTCTCTTCGAGGAGTCGGCGTATGATCAAGGCGCCGAGGTACACGGTTGAGCCAAGAGTGCACAGGGCATTTGAAGTGTCTCGGCCATTCTTGGCAAGTCTTGGCATATGTTGCACTCGGCCCGAAGAAAACTCCACTTAGGGTGCAGTCTCGTAACCATAAACCATATAGGTATAAGGGATAAGAGGACGCGAAAACAACTGGTTGTTGTTAAGACCGGATGGGAGGAGCTAGTCTTGTGTGGCCAATGTACGCCTCCTTGAAGGGGCAACCAGGGAGATGATAAGGGCGGCACCCTCCATTAGGGAGCTGATAAGTGTCTTAAGATGCAAATGTCATGAGGCTTTATTTTCGCAAGTAAATTTAGACTTATCATATTTGTGCGATGATCCTGAAGAGGCAATAATACAAAAGACAAAGATAAGGCGATATCAATGGGTCAGTACATGAAAGTGTAAGGACGTCCTGCGATTTCGTCGCAAGACGGCAATGTCATGGGGCTTTATTCTCGCAAGAAAATCTAGGCCTGTCATATTGTCGCAATAAAATTATCCTGCAGAGGCAACAATACTAAGAAATGATAAGGCAAAATCAATGGGTCTTTACATGAAAGTGTAAATACGTCCTGCGATTTTGTCGCAATGACAAGAGGTGGCGCAATAAGACCTTTAACTAGGAAGGCAAAATAAGACCACACAAAACAAAAAGAAAAAATGAGATCTTGAAAACAACCAAGAAACATTCTCTCGCGAGAATTCAGCAGACAACGATTGCTATAGGCGAGGCATGTTATCATCTAAAGGTTATTTGCTTAATCTTTCATTTGAAAACAAATAACAGAGGCAAGTATGGGAATGTATAGATTGAGAATATGTTATTTATTTTCATAAGATAGATTTACGCACTCACAATATATTGATTAAATATATTGCAAAAAACAATTGCTTTTTTGACATGTGCAGAAAGGGACAACAAAAGTAGAATTTGTATTTGGAGATCCAAAAAACTTACAATAAGAGATTATAAAAATGGAAGATTAAAAGGATAAATGTACAGATGTTACAAAAAGAGATAGGAGAAAATGGAGTTATTTCTTGTGTGATTCTTCTTCTTCATCAGATCCTTCTACTCCATTATCTTCATCAGATTCCTCTTCGCTAGCATCACTATCAGAGATATCCAAAGAAGGCATGTTCTTAGGAATTTCGTCAAGAAGACAAGGGTATGAAGAATGAGGAATACTATTGTCATCGCAAACTGTCTTAATAGTTTCATTGTGAAAGAGAACAAACATCATTTTTGAAGTTCGCCACGGTAATTTGTAGTTGCTTCTTCAACTTGGAATACTTGTCATTGCGAAGAGAAAAGTCCTTTGCAAGTTGTTCTTTTCGGATTCAAGTTCTTCAATTCTTTTCTGAAATCTCTTCTCAGCCTCTGCGAATGTAGAGCAATGAATCAGCAACTTGATGAAAGCTTCATATATAATAAACAATTAAGTAAAGAAGAATGGTAAACAACCTTCTCTATCGAAATCATATCCCTAATCAATTTGTATGCTCGGCTTGAAGACTAACATTAACACCTAAATTATTTATGGCGTCATCTAGAACTTTCGCAGCCCAAGCGAACTCATTGTCACTATTTATGAGAAGAAGGGAACGAATTTGATTTTCTCTTTCGCTAAGAATAGTATTTTGGCGAATGGATTCATCCCGCTCAACTTGAACTTCAAGAAGAGTTTTTTGAAATTTTGCTAATGCTTGGGCACCTTGGTTAGCAATGCGATCTTTGTCATCTATAAAATCACTAACCTTCTTCCTTAAAATACTAATTTTCTCTTGGGAACTAAGGTGTAGGCGTTTAAATTGGTTGGCTAAACTTAAACTAGAACTATGATCAGCTTCTAAGAGACGAAATTTGGATTGAAGTTCATTTAGAGAAAGATGTTTGATTCTGTCATTTGAAAAGCTATTTAAAGAATCATTGAGATGGGCAAAAAGAGCATCGTTATCCATAGGCTCATGAAATGTGTGAAGAAGAATGGCTTCATCAGAAAGGTTATAAACATCTGCGAAAATGATAAGTCAGATAAAGAAAAATAAATGATGAGAATAAAAGCAAGAAAAAAGAAGAATTTTATACCATAAAGTTGTTGATTAGCATTTTGAAGGCTAGATATCTTGTCCTTCTGAGAAGAAGACTCAACTTCTAATTGTTTGGTCTTTTCACGAAGAGTTGCAGTTTCATTTTCAAATTCTTTATCTCTCTTGCGAAGAGAAACAGCTTCAGCTTCCAATTCTTCATTCTTCTTTTTGAGTTGGAGGTTTTTCTTCTCGAGACTGTTGCGTCTTTTCTCGAGATCTGAGGCAACAACAAAGGAAGCTCTCCAGACTATAAAGGAAAATAAAGAAATCGTCAAGACAAGGTTTATAATTGAAATCATGCAGAAATAAGAAACTATAGACATACCAAGGCACTAAGTGCGTTTAGGAAACTGGGAGTCACAGCTCTAGAAACTCCACGAAAAGAATCATCATCCTCTAGTAAGGGAGCATCGCTGATATTTGCGAGAGCTTCGCATGTGGCAGAAAAATTATCATCTCCAATTCCTTGCATAGAATCAGAGAAAACACTGGATAGTTGCGCCATAGCAGATTCAACTGGATGATTCTCCTTCGCAAGAGAGGCGTCAACATCATCATTATCTTCATCAGAGCTCTCGCTGGATTGAGGACTGGAGCGAGAAGAAGAATGGAGTTTCCGTTTTTTAGAAGGTGGAGCAGCAGATTTCTTCTTGCGAAAAGGAATTTTACTCTTTCCCTTAGCTTTGCAGACTTCGTAAATATCCTCTTCTTCGACAACTTCAACGCCCACCTTCGCACACGAATGAAGATAAGAAACAGAGGCAACAATATTATTAAAAATAAAGAAGAAAAGTATTTCTTACTTCATCCGTGATCGACTGGAGAATTGCCAGAGTACTTGCCTTAGGATTTCTTTCGTAACTTTTTCTCAATTTAACAATCTGAAAATTTCGCAAGATTAGTAGATGTAAAAAGAAGTTATAATTACAAACTGAGCGAAATTCGGGAAGCACACCTCTTTAGCTTTCTCGGGCCAGTTGAATACCCAAGGTTGATAGTTAGCGAGATTCGCAGGGAGTACATTCGAACCTGAAATATAAGGTCCATTTAAAAATAGCGGAAAGACACACCATTTCTCGTCTTTGGAATGGCGAGGAACATTGTTCTTGCCGGAGTGCCAATCGAAGTCTGCATAAGTACTTTGTCACTTTGGGGATATTTTCTCTTCTTTTCAAACGTGCACCCCAAATGAGTTCTACCGTTTCTTCATATTTATTACTTCATAATTCTCAAAGAAACTTTCTACTGAATACTTCTCAGCGAATATCTCTAAATCTACAAATTTAGGATCTCTGACTGCATTAGAATAGAGAGACCCTTTACCAGCGCCACGGTTGGCGAACTCAAGCATTAAGCGGATACAATCTCCACTTAATTGGTAAACAGCTCGCGAGAATTTCTCATGAGCAAGAATTTCATAAAACAAAGGAAGTTCAGGGTTGTAGAGAGGAATGGGAAGGCCGGCGAGAATCTGACCCAGCGAGATTATGACCTTTTGATTATCACAACAGTGATCAGTAAATAATTTGGCGGAGAGAATAGATGAAGATTCTTGATGGGGAATAGTGGATAATGTGAAACCTTTCTCTTGTAAATCCTTTTGAACCTCTTCCAAGAGAACTTCATATCTACGACCGGGTGGAGCCATCTTCAGAGTATGGGAATGATTAAAGAGTTGAAGATCAAAGGAAAAAAGAAAATTTACAGTAGCAGAAGCGGAAGTTACGGAGGAGAATTGAAGAAAAATTGCAGAGAGAAAGTAAAAAAGAATAAGAGGAGGATGTGAAAACTATATATAGAGAAGAATTCTCGAGAAGATAAACGCATTTAATGCGAGAAGAGACGTGAATGGTTGAGAAGTAACGGTTGAAAGGGACGTGTCAAAAAATGGGTGGAAGAAGAGACACGTATTATAGATTTTGTGTAAAAGTATGAAGTCAAATCGCCAAAACAGATAAGGATGAACGGTTGCGGCATTTTAAAATAATAATTCTCATGACATTCTCTTCTTCGCAGAGAAGACATGAGAAGAGGAAAGATGTAGGATCATAATATCGCAACACCAATACCTCTGCGAAATCCATAAACGATACATAGCGAAGGCGTCGCAGACGAGTAAAATAAGTGACACAATGGATGACGACAGCCAGAACACGAGAAAGGTGTGAAGACTTAGCGAGAACTAGGAGTGTTGCGAGATTATACATTTGTACACTTGCGACACTTCGCAAGTCATTCCCAAAAATAAAGGACAGCTTAGCTGTCATCCATTATGTAACACCCTATATAAAGAGCCGAACAGGCCTATTGAAGGGGGGATCTTTTTCGAGTGTTGGGCAAGTCATTAAGAGAGAAAAAGTTTATAGAGATTGCATTTTTCTAGATCTTTTCCACTTTTACCTTGTAAACATTCAAGAAATTAATCAACAAAAATTATAATTGTTCATCTTCAATGCATTGATTGTGTGGATTCTTGTGAGGGGTGTAGTGTAGGATTTCCTGCAACTACAGCACGTGCAAAATATAATGTCGAACTGGTATTACAATAGCCAATACAATGAATATCCAACTAATTTCCAAAATGGACATTATTCTTTTTATGACCACAGTGTGAATAGTGGTTGGGAACACCAACCTTTTCGAGGTTATGGTTCATACCAGAGTGAGCCCAATTACTATTCGTACACCCACTTGATCATACGAGCAAAACAATCCCTCTATTTCTCTATAAGAGGCTCTCAAGAGTTATACCTTATTTGTGAAGAAAACCTGTAACATTCTTTCAGACGAGCAGTCAACAAAGATGTCTCTAGAAGAGACTCTTAAGCAATATACTGAGAGCACAAATAGGATTGTAGAAAAATTGGCTCAAAATAATCTTAATTTCCAATATAGTGTTTCCAATAGTACCCTTGAAAATGAGGATAGTTACTCACATAATCAGGATGACGAGGATAGAATTGGTAACACTACTTTAAATGAGGTTCAACCATTTTCATGCTATTATAATGATAATTATGATGAGGATAGTGTTAATGAAGAATTTGAAATATGTGGGCATAGTGAACAGGAATTTGTTACTCCAACTGAGTTTTATAATGATCATGTTATTTATAGTTCAAATCCAAATAATTTTAATAATTATTCACCTATTCAAAAGGACGAGGATTTGACTAGAAGTATCTCCGTTTTAGACGATGTAGAATTTCCTAGTTACAAAGCCGATAATGGTTTAGAGGAACGGGTTTATCCTGAGAATACTTGTTTTAGAGTCCAAGGATTTAGAAACAATAGTCTTAGACGAAGAAGATGAACTCGTAGAGCTTTTGAATATGAGTGAGGATGCATCACCTGAGTATAACCTAGAAGAAGCAATTGACCATTTTCAGGATTCCGATGATCTAGAAATTAGGGAAATTGTAGCTAGTCTATCTAGAGACACCCAAAACTCTAAGTTTGGGGGTGATTATCATTCTCCTTGTGCCTTACCTTTAGCTCTTACAGAGATCCCTTACTTGGGACTTGACAGATGTGCCTCAACCATTTTAAAAGATTCTCTTCATACACGTTTTCCTGAACCTAGTGATGTCCATAAGGAAGTTCAGTTATTAGAAACCCATCCTATGGTTGATGTGGTTTACCCAGGATGTGATACCCAGATTGATTTTGTTTCCCACCAAAAATTTTCTTCCAATCGTGGGAATGTTTAAATTCCAAATATGTCAGTTATTAAGTTCTGAGACTAAACCTAATTATTTTAGGAAAATAGAATTGACACGTTTGCTTAAGAATGACCACCACTCTCATTATGGTCAACTTTGTGAGTCAAATCTGATTGACTTAGAGGATCCTCAATTATTCAGGTTATTATTGTGTGCTTCTAAATTTTTCCAGACCTTAGAACCTAATCTTTCGGATCTTATTTATGAGGAAATGCTGCCCAAAGAAATTTATTTAGACCCTTTCATAGAGCCTGAACCTGAACCACGGCTAGATGTAGTTGTCTTAAACAGGAAACTAGACAAGGGTATGCTTTATTTGTTCATTTTCTTGGCATGTTGCAGATTCCTTTTATTTGTGGTGGCTTTATTTGGTTTTGATGACCCATGGAAATTCCGGCTATTGCTATATGATTCGAGGTGATTAATTCTTTGTTTGTTTGGATGAAGACGTTAAACTTAGCACTTCTTGGGAGGTTGTAACCCAATCTCATGCAACATGGTAATATCTTTTCTTATCTCTTTTGCTTCA
Source organism: Papaver armeniacum (assembly GCA_023531295.1). NCBI lineage: Eukaryota > Viridiplantae > Streptophyta > Magnoliopsida > Ranunculales > Papaveraceae > Papaver > Papaver armeniacum. Next base: position 89,460 of record JAJJWW010019394.1, read on the forward strand.
AATGGTAACAGTTTCTCCTTGTTCATGCTTTAAATTTTATCTTTAGAACATTGAGGACAATGTTGGATTTAAGTTTGGTGGTATGGGAGAAACTTTTGAGTTGCATTATTTTAAACTCCAGAGCCTAGAAATTTATGTTTATTAAGGATGGCACTAACCAATCTCAGTGGATGGAAGCATCTTGGTTGTAGGAGTTGAGGAACCAATCTGATTAGATGGAAACATCTAAAGAGTCTATTCATAAAAGCACATAGCTCGGGTGTTAGAAAAAAAAAGACATGGTAGTTTCGCCATATCTCGTTGAATCCTTTTCACCTTCTGTTTTTATTTTCTTTTCTTTTAAATATGTTTCTAAGTGATTAGGTGGGGCTCACGATTCAAGTTGTTACCACTGCTAGGGTGAAATAGAGTGAGATAGATAAATAAAAAAAAAAAAAAAAAAAGTTTAAAAAAAAAAAAAAAGGAGAAAAAGAAAAAGAAATTAAGACCAGACCATCAGACCAATCGGAATAAATTCAATAAAGTCGACCATTGGAACCCTTGTATATGCCAGTTGTGTTGACCTAGAGTTAGGATTATGGACCCTTTGGTTCCCTTGTATATTCCGAGTTGTGTTGGTATTAGTCGAGACTAGTATCTCGATCCATTAGGATAGGTTCATTTTGGCGGTGGCCTTGAGACGAGATATGGGAAACACCGTTCACCTTAGTCAACATCAAAACCATCTACGTTTTCTCTATATCCATCTTCATAATCTATCCATGTGATTGGTTGACTCAGTTATGATGTCCGAAACTATCTGAGTAGAGCTCTGTCACTTATATATGAATTTTAGTATGCTTGAGTGCAAACTCGTGTACAACAATTGGAATTTTGAAATCATATTACATTCTAATTCTTCATTACCCTCTCTGATTCTAATTTTCTTCAATTTATCCATCATACTCTTGATTTTTACCGTTTTAGTGACAATATCCAATCTCTTATCCTCAATCAATCCCTGTTTCTAGCGCCATTATGTAGTTGCAGGAAATCCTACACTACACCCCTCACTAGAATATACACAATTAAGACATTATAAGATGAATGATTATGATTCTTATTGATTGAATACTTGAATCTTTACAATATGAAATGGAAATGAGTTATAGAATTACAATCACTCTAAAATTTTCTCCCTCCTAATGACTTGCTTAACCATTCAAAAAATAACCCCCCTCACAGCAGACTTACTCAACCCTTTATATAGGGTAGTACACAGTGGATGACAGCTAAGCTGTCCTTTATTTTCGGGAATGTCTTGCGAAATATCGCAAGCGTACAAGTATACAATCTCGCGACACTATTAAACTTCGCCATATTTTCATATCTTCCTCGTGTTCTGGCTGTCGTCATTCATTGCGTCATTTATTTTACTTCCCTGCGACTCCCTCGCAATGTCGTCATTTATTAATCTCGCGAAGTATTGATGTCGCGATATTCCGATCCTACAGAGATTTCGTCGAGTTCAAGCAAAACAGAGGTGATGAAAGTTTCGGTATTTTCTTTAACCATATTTGGCAGTTACGTGGAGTATTACTGGAAGTTAACTATATATGGAGTTCGATTATTCTAACTAGGAAAGATTTGACATGTAAGAAGATCGGGATAAAAGAAGAAAGGCCGAGACTTTTGATTAAAGAAAAACGAGAATATTTATGGATTAACTCGAGAGATTTTGGGTATGCTGGCTATATAAGGGTTGAGTTGAGTCCTAGAGGGGAAACGGAAGCCTTGGGGTAGTTGCAGAGAAGTTTAGGAGGTTGCAGAGACAATTTCACAATCCACGGGCGAGAGGAAGAAGAAGAACGCAGAACAGCAGTAAGAGACAGTCACAGAAAACGTGGCATATTCTTTCAAATTCAATAACCTTTGTCACAACTTCTGTAACAATTATTCAGGGTTCACAACAGTTCTGTGTTAAGGTTTCTCTGTAACAGTGGTTCTGTAACAATCATATTTGTTACAAAACACACTGCTTTATATCTTTTCACTCTTTTAATCAAATTTTGAGCTATGAACACCTATTTTGAGCAAGTGATTAATATGAGGAGCTAAACCCCATTGCTGAGGCGATGGAGGAAGCCAATTTTCCATGATGTGTGTGGTAATTTCTATTTTAATTAATTTTTGCAATCTCTTGTAAGATTATTTGCCTTGATTGAGAATTGATTGAATGATTTTTCCTAAGCAATTGTGATTTCTCTTGATAGATTATGCTTAGACCTAGGTTTTTGATATTCTATGCTTTCGAAATACACTTGTTATTCTAAAAATCTACCTTTGCAAAATATTAGAATCACTTTAAACGTAAAGAGTTGCATGAATATTGATTAGATAAAATCACATAAAAATTGGAGATTGGTGGAATCCTGAGTCTCAGTGCTTTTAAGATATTGATAACAATTTTGATTGAGTTTTGTGTTTTTATTATTTAGTCTGGAATCAAATCTTTACAAGTCTTTAAACGAACTTTATTTACCACTTGATAAACTACATCAATTCTATGTTTTCCATAATATTTCGTTACTTCAATTTATGGTTCTTCCTAGCAGAATTCCATGGGTTAGTAATAAATATTCAACACACGGGCATATGAGCACTATCGAATAAGCCCCGACCAAAACGGTGCAAGTGTACTCAGCAATAATGCACTAACGAGCCCCTGAATGCACAAACGAGCATTCAAAAACATGAAAGAACGATGAACCTATGCAAAATAGGAAGAAAATAATAAATAATAAAATATTAGTCAAGGCGCTAAGGAACTTGTCTCACCGGCCGGCAAGTCACGCCGTGACCAGTCCCACGTCCAAATTCTATATTTTATCATATTTTTATTATTTTCCTTGATCTCATGAAAATCTCTTCATTTGAACAAATATCCTTCGTTTTAAGGAAACTCCTCAGTTTCATGGTGTTTCCTTCGCATCAAGGAAATAATATAAAATTGGGAAAGGTGTCGTGGGACCGTGTCTACTAGCCGGCCGGCTATGCCCTAGTTGTGGCCGGTCCCACACCTCATGATTCCTCATTATTTTATTATTATTTCCCTAATCTCATGAAAACTCTTTGATTTCATGATATTTCCTTTAAATCATGAAAAATAATATAAAATTAGGGAAACTCGTGGGACCGGGCCCTAGCCGGCCGGTCATGCCCTAGCCGTCCCCACACGCCCTTATTTTATTATTATTATTTTTTTATGTTTCCTTGATCCCATGGTATTCCTTGATTTCATGATATTTCCTTCAAATTATGAAAATTCCTTAAAATCATGGAAATAATACATAAAATTACATAAAATTAGGGAAAACTCACGGGACCGGGCCCTAGCCGACCGACCATGCCCAAGCCGGTCCCACATGACCTTATTTTATTAATGTTATTTGTTTCCTTCATCTCATGGAAACTCCTTCACTTCAAGGAAACTCATTGATTTCAACAAAACTCCTTAGTTTCAACAAACTCCTTGATTTTATGATATTTCCATAAAATCATGAAAAAATATAACAAAATTAAGGAAATGCCATGGGACCGGGATCATTGGCTGGCCGGCCATTCCTTGGCCATAGCCGGTCCCACACTTCATGATTCCTTCATTTTATTATTATTTTCCTTCATCTCATGAAGTTTCCTCAATTTCAGCAAAAATCCCTGATTTCTTCATATTTTCCTAAATGATTGCTCAAACGCACATCAGAAAAGATCAAAATTCTCAGGACTGAGACGCGAACACTTTGGTGACATGAGCATATTAACTTGACCGACCAGGGTTGGCTCTTTGGCTTGCAAGAGGCCGGTCCCTCATATTTTTATCATTTGACCTAATTTGTTCATATTAGGTTCAAATTCTTCCGAACAATTTTGGAATTTCATGAAACGATCGTCATTCGATCCCGTGACCACCCAGGGCCAGTTTCATGACCCCCTTGGTCGGTCCCTCATCTCTTCATAATTAATTAGGTTTTATCACCTAAGGCTCAGATGAGCATTATTTTAATAAATAATTAAACCAGCATTTAATCATTCTTTCATCAACAAATCAACAAGTCTTCAAGAGACCATGGTATTTGATCACTTGAGCATCTGGGCGCTACATGGTTGACCCATGATCCCATGTAGCCGGTCCCTCATTCACTCCGTGGTTAATTTTCAATAAACCATCAATTGATCGAATTAGGGTTTTGAGTCCAAGGTTCATAATTCCAGTTTCAAACGCTAATAATTTTACGATGATCTCATGGTCAACAATTTAAAAATTATACTTGGTTCAGTTGCCAGTATTTAAATTAATATTTTATTTGGTCATGCTACCAATAATTCATCAAACGAGAAACATTTGCTCAGATGAGCAATATTTGATCAAACCAAGAAACATTGGTTCAACCATCAAAATTCAACAGTTCATCGAATGAGCAATATTTGCTCACGTTAACTATGTTTATTCATACATTATACCCCTGTCTAAACAGACATGTTCAAATTCATGAGTCTCATAACATTTTCAAATCATGTTCGACTCAAAAATACAAGGACTCATCGTCCCATGAAGTCATGAAGTCAGCAACTGACTAACTAATCACGAGACATCAATCGTGTCACATGGGGGATATTAACAAGGGTTTTGGTCTGGCGGTCTACGGCATGTGTGTTCATACACACGATGAGAATGTGAGCAAGTCGTGCAATCAGTTGAAGGAGTTAACAAAGTAGTGGATGGAAAATCGACCAAGTCTCCGCACGTTGAGCAAATGGTTTTAACACGATTTCCACTTCTCCACTCTTTAATTCCATCAACTGTCACACTTCATGGGATCATGGTGTTTACAATTCTAGTAATATAAATAAGTTTTTGAATCATGATTGAGAACAAGACAATCTCACGTCAAACAGACAACACGAGATTAACAACTCAACATCTGAGTAATTACTCTCAACAGAGCAAATTCAATCATTCAGAACTTATCTTACTTTCAGAATACACAACACACCTACAATCTTCGATCACCATTGATCTCATACATTTCTCGGCTTCCCTCATACAGATCGACCCATCCTCTCTTGTGGCCGAATTTACTCTGGAACGGCCATTATCTTGGTTTAGGCCGGAGTACTACAGATTGATCTCTCAAATTCAAAGCACTCCCTTCTTGCAGTGCATCTGTGTGAGGTTTAACAGTTCGCTCGTTTCAAGGAGTTTCCTCCGCATGGTCGTCTCCTCAATTCCGTAAAAACCAGCAACTCGTTTTGCCCCATCTACAGATTGGTGACCACAGTGGGATATCATTCTTTCGGTTGCAATCTCACTTCTCACAAAGATGGTCGGTCTTAGGTCTGGTTCAGTTACCAATCCGGATTCAACACCCGGTTTTAATATTGCAAGCTCTAGTGGTACTGCCAACAATACTCCTCCGGCGCAACCTGCCACTACCACTCCTCCGGCGCAACCTGCCACTACCACTCCCCCGGTGCAACCTGCCACTACCACTCCTCCGAGCGCTGGTGCTCCAGTGATCACCCCTGCAAGTGACGGCACTGGCGCCATCATTAATCCACTCTTCGGCCGGACTCCTGAAGAAATCAGAGAAAATCCACCTACCATAGGTGATCTTATGAAGGTGCAAGAAACTCTTGCCAAGAATCAGGCTGACATGGCTGCCACTCAGAAGGAACTATTCAACTATCTCAAGACTCTTACAGACAAGATGTCAGAGAAAACTCAGGAGAAAGGAAAAGCTAAAGAAACATCTTCAGACGCTGATCCCGAGGTCACTCCGATTCATGTAGTAAACGATGAGGAAGTTCCTGAGGCTGCAAATAATCCAGCAGCAAAAGAACCATCCAGTTTCATCACTCGTGAAGACCTGGAACATCTTTTGGAAGATCGTGGAAAAGACAAAACACCCTTTGTACATAATATTAGCATCAAAGCAATTTTCAAGTTGTTGAAATAATCATGACGAAACATTCCAAGTCTATATCAAATGATTGTATCACACAAGCCAGGTAAGATGTTACTCGGCAATTTTCACATGATCATATTTTGACTTTCGTCAAGAATACAAGATGAACTTGGTTGAAGCGAAAGCTTACCAACACATATTTCGAGAAATATGTGAGCGAGTTAAAATCAACTCGAAATATCAAATGTGCATAATAGAAAACTATATAGCACTACGACTTATGTCTCAATATAGGGGATAGAGTAGAAATAGACTTTCCAAGTGATAGATGAGTTTCTCCACATACATTTTGTTGTTGAAGTTCCACAAGCTCTCCTTTGTAGTTATTCGTCTTCAAATGATGAACGCCGTGAAGTCTAATGCTCAACTACACAATCTATCCTAGTCCGAGACATCGCTATAAGTAGACTAGAAATCAAGCTTTATAGTTTTGATCACTAACATTGACAACAATCTTGAGATAGCAACGCTTGCGAGTTTCTTTGAGAACTCACTCGTTTCTTCACAAAAGGATTTGAAATACCTACAAAGATGACCAAAGTTAGCTTTGAAAATCAAAACTTGGTTTTCCAAAAGTAAATAAATAAATAACCGTGAGCAACTCACGTAATTTTGTTTTTATGGACAGCCTTCCACTTTTCAAAAATTGGACAAACGTTCATCCTAAAATTCATGAAAGCTCACGTAAAAATAATATTTTACCATGGAAAATTGTCCACTCTGAAGAAACAAAAATCAACAATCAAAACTTAATTTAAAAAAAAAAAACGTGAGCAACTCACATATGAAAATATTTCACTATGGAATGGTAATAGATAATCATTTCATGGTCGAATCCACGACTGATCTCATGGAATGGTAATAGATAATCATTTTATCTCATTATTCTGATTTCATGATTGAATCCACAGCTGATCTCATGGAATGGTTATAGATAATCTTATTACTACGATTTTATGGTCAAATCCATGATCCCATGGAATGGTAATGCTCATTTTATTATTCTGAATCCATGGTCGAATCCACAGCTGAGCCTATGGATTCATAATAAATAATTACTCATCTTTATTACTCAGTTTCATGAATCATTCTCCACTGAATTTCATAAATTGTTATAAATACTCAATAGTCGGGCATCTGGACTACCACTGGGTAAGCCCCATAAAATGGTGCAAGTGTACTCGACAATGATGCACGAACGAGCACCCAAATGCACAAACGAGCATTCGAAATATGGACAAATGAGGAATCCTACACGGAATAAGAGAGAGAAAATATTATTAAAATAATAAAGCGGCGCCTATGGAACCGGGCCCACCGGCCGGCCGGTCATGCCGCCGTGGCTGGTCCCCCACACCCTTTTTCCTTTATTTTAATTATTCTATTATTCTCATGAACCCATGAAAACTCCTTTATTCTAGCAATTTTCCTTGTTTGAGCAAAACTCATGGTTTCTCCATTTTTTCACGGTTTCATGAAAAATAATAAAAAATAGGGAAATGTGTTGCAGGACCGTGCAACCTAACCAGCTGGCCATGCCCTAGCCGTGGCCGGTCCCACACCTTACTATCCTTAGTCTTTCGTAATTATTATTTCCTTAGTCTTTCGTAATTATTATTTCCCTCATCTCATGAAACTCCTCCGTTTGAGCAAAATATCAAGATTTCTTCATATTTTCTCAAATATTTCTCAAACCATGAAAAGCCAAAAACCCAGATGGTCACATGACCGACTAGGCTACTCACGCCAAATATCAAAATATCGTTATTTTAATATTTCCAAATTTTTGATCAAACGAGCAAAGTTCTACTTGCTCGTTCGAGCAAAATCGAGAATTTCAGTCAAAGACCGAACTCTTCTGAAAATTCGAGATATTGCTCAAACGCACATCAGAAAATACCGAAGCTCTCAGGACTGAGACATGGACATTTTGGTTACATGGGCATGATTCCTTGACCGACCAAGGCCGGCCCTAAGGCTTGCAAGGAGCCGGTCCCACACATTTTTATAATTCAGACCTAATTTGCTCAATTGCTCATATTGGGTCCGCACTCTTTCCAACCAACTTGCAATTTGCTCAATCGACCATCAGCTGATCCCATGACCACCAAGGGCCGGTTTCATACCCTCTTGGTCGGTCCCTCACTTCTCCATAAATTAGGTTTTACTACCTAATGCTCAGACGAGCACTATTTTAATAAATGATGAAACCGGCATTTAATCATCATTCTTTCTCCAACTAGTCAACAAAGGACTCTGGTGCACGCTGAGTCGGGCATCACATGGACGTCCATAGTTCCATGTGGTTGGTCCCTCTCTCACTCAGCGACCTATTTTCAGCAATTCATCAATTAACGAACAATTAATCAAAAATTAGGGTTTCGAACAAACGCTCCGCAAATCATCATTCTGAGCAAGTTCAAACACTAATAAATTTATGTTGATCCAGGAATCAACATTCAGATTAATTATATAATATTTGGTAATCTACCAATATTTTAATTAATATTTTATTAGGTCACGTCACCAATAAATAATTCGTCGAATTGAGCAATACTTGCTCAGTTGCTCGAATATTGATCCAATTATCAATATTCAGTAATTTATCAGTAATTCATCGAATTGAGCAATACTTGCTCAGTTGCCCGAATTTACAATATTTCGACAGACGAGCAATATCAACGAACTAACATGTTCAAATCCATGAATCACCGAGCATTCGTCAATCATGCTCAATTCAACAAAACCTAGACTCATTGTCTAATCAGTCAACAACTGACTAATTAAATACACGCCTGCCTTGCAGACTCCACGATTCGTGAGACATCAATCACGTCACATGGGGGGATATCAATTAGGGTTTTGGTCTGGCGGCCTACGACACGTGGATTCATCCACGATGAGAAATGTGAGTAAGTCATGCAAACGGTTGAAGGAGTTAGCAAAGTAGTGGGTGGACGGTTAACCAAGTCTCCGCACGACCTGGAACTAGTTTCACCATGATCTCCCACTTTCCTACTCTTTCACTCAAGAAACCGTCACACTTACATGGATCAAGGTGTTTATTACTCTGACAATATAAATGAGTCTCTGAATCCACGATTGAGGGGAGAACAATTTTCCGAGCAATTACTCTCAGAAATTCCATCAATCGACCAAAACTTATTCGAACTCAACAGTTCACAGAAAATTTGCAGAAACCTTCAACACATCCACAATCCTTGATCATCATTGATCCCACACAATTCTCAGCTTCCCTCCTACAGATCAACCCATCTCCTTCTTTGCGACCGAATTGACTCTGGAACGGCCATTGACTTGGTTTAGTCCAGAGTCTTACAGATTGATCTCTCGAATCTAAGCACTCCCTTTGCAGTGCATCTGTGTGAGGTTCATCAATTTGCTCGGTTGAGGAGTCTCGTCCGCACGCTCGACTCTTTATTTCCCTAAAAACCAGCAAATCGTTTTTCCCCATCCATAGATTGGCGACCACAGTGGGAGATTAATCTCTCGGTTGCAATCTCATATTTTCACAAAATGACTGGTCTTAGGTCTGGGTTAGTTACAAATGCAAAGGACACTAGCACTAGCAACAATACCAATGATGGCATTCCAGAAACTGTTCCTACTTCCAACAATGGTGGTGACACTCCTCCTCCTCAAACCAATGTCGAAAATCATCCTCTCTTTGGCCGGCATCCTGAGGAAGTCAGAGAAAATCCACCCACCATCACCGATCTCATGAAAGTACATAAGGTTCTCGCCAAAAATCAAACTGATATGGCTGCTACTCAGAAGGAATTATGCAATCATCTCAAGACTCTGACAGACAAAATGTTAGAGAAAACTAAGAAAGGGTCAAAAAAAGGAAAAGCCAAGCAAGTAGACCCTGAAGTTTCACCAATCCATGTGGTAGATGATGATGAAGCCTGCAAAACTGCAGAAAATCCACCAGAGAAGGAGTCTTTCATCACTCGTGAAGATTTGGAGCGTTTCATGGAGACTCGCGGAAAAGGCAACGCACCATCTGTCCATCGTCATCAAACTTCATACCCTACTGCTACGCAAAGGATCCCTCTCTCTAAAGGCTTCACCTCTCCAACATTTACACTATACAACGTAACAGGGAATGCTCGAGAACACGTCTCTCGGTTCTTTGAAGCATTAGGAGAGCATGAACATAACCATGTTGTTCGTCTGAAGGAATTCTCGAAATCTCTGACAGGCAGAGTATATACTTGCTACAACAACATTGCACCAGGGAGCATCGCTAATTGGGGAGAAATGATTACTGCCTCTATAGGAAATACTTCTTTGTTTTCGAGCAGATTACTCTCTCTGACTTATGAAGGATGGCTCAGAAGAATACTAAAAATCCGAACGACTATGTGAAGAGGTTTAGAATTCAAGCTTTGGATTGTCATGATCCTAATGTTACTGAACAACAACTGGTGGACTTGAGCATCAACGGGATGATTCCAGTCTATAGAGCCTTATTGGAAAATCAACATCTTCAAACCTTTTCAGAACTCCATGAAGCGGCCAAGCGGTCAGCAACTATTGCTCCAGCTGTGCTAGAAAGAACGAAAACTGTCAAAGTCGAGGAGCCGCGAGACACTCGAAGCAACAACACCAGGCGTCTAATCAACAAACAGTACAATTTTGAGGCTTCCATGAACGTTGCTGAAGGGAGCAAGAGAAAATCTGAAGCACAGCAACATAAAAATGCTCCTCCAACGTCTCACCCACCGAAAGCGTCAAGGAAGGACAATCAGGATAGAAATGCACAACCACCGATTCAGCATCAACAGAATGACCAGGAAGAGCCTGACTTCCCTTTTCCCATTGAAGAAGTGATCGAATTATTAGAAGTATGGATTCAAGACGAAGCAATCAAATTACCTCCTGTCAAAAGGGACCCAACTGAGGAACAAATGGAAAATCCATGCTACTGCCGTTTCCATAGATACGTCAGTCATCCAACAAGTGATTGCAGAACTTTGAAGCACATATTCAAAGAAAAGGCTGATTCAGGAGAACTGGGGACTGAAGGAGTGCACAAAAATCCTCTCCCAATCAGAACATTTGCACTCTCTGAGCAGCCAGTTAAAGAAGCAGTTCAATCCTTGATCGAGCATGTTTGTGAATTGTTGTACTTGTCGAAGGCTCAGAGAAATGATATGTTTACTGCATTGAACCACATTGTGTCAGGGAAACGATTAGCAATTCAAGAAGCACTCCCTGAACCTCCAGCAACAGATAAGGAGATGTACGACTGGGGACTTCTCACCACAGTCCATCTCAAAGAAAATGAATTCAAGCGAGCGTTGGTCGATGTTGGCACTACTGTTAATATTATTCCTCTGAAAACTCTCAGAGTCGCAGAAATCACTCGACAAGAAGCCACTCATGCTCCTGTCTCAGTCAGGGATCACGAAGGAATATCCAGAGATGCATATGGTTACATCATCCTCAGAATGAAAATTGGGGAAACCTGGTAAAAAACTAAGTTTCACATAATCAGAGAAGATCCAGGATATAATATGGTTCTTGGATGGACGTGGATTCATGCCGAGAAGGTAACTGCAACACCTTCAATTGTACATTTCTCCGTTGAAGAAAGTTCTGACTCGGACGAAGCGGAAGATGATCCACCGTTCGAACATTTTGGAAAAGTCGAAACGAGCGCACATGTATTCTTCAAGAGGTTCCGCACTCAGGCAAGTCTCATTCCCCCTCATGCATCTATATTACCAACTTTCAAATATGCTACTCTGGTCAGGAGACTTGATCTTACTCATAACTCAGCTGTGACCAAACGTTATGAGTGGTTAGTCTCACCTCAGTAATACTTCACCAAATGGTTAGACGCGGAAGCTCTCTGAATCCATCGTCTCACTAACTGGAAAGCTCCACCAACATGGAATCCCACCGTACGAGGAATTCCGAACCAACAGAAGATATTCAGGGAACGAGCAACCAAACCTAACAAGTTCCATGAAGAAGATTTGGTTCTTAAGGCAACTAAACGTAATTTTCATTCCACAAAGAATTCTAACTGGGAAGGGCCTTTTATGATTGCTAAGTCGGCAGCTAGAGGATACTACAAATTGGATGACATGAAGGGCAAGACAAGTATACCAGTGATTCATGAGAATTGGCTCAAGATTTTCGACCCATGAAGCATTCAACATTGGGTGTTTTATGTCCAAAACGAACGCTCAAGACATCTGACGTTTGCATCTTAGGGTTTTGTTTTACCTGTATTTTCAATTCCTCCAAAACGTTTGCAATACTTGCATCCAGTATTTGAATTCAGCAATTTATCAAAAGCTCTTTTACTTAAGAAAAATCTCTATCAAATCCAAAATCCAAAAGAAAATCCTCAGTCACTCACTAATTCAAAACCAATCAAAAAATTCAAAACCAAAATAAAACCTCATATCTCTCAGAAGTTCAAGGTTCAAGAGATTATGGAAAGAAAACTAAAGAAAGCCATCAAAGTACGATTTCTGCTTCTCAGCATTCTCCAAGACTTGCAAAGCCGCTTTCTCTAACTCCAGCTTTTCAGTCAACTCGGCAATCTTGTCCATTTTCTCCACCACGGAATCACTGGTAAAGGGTATAATCTTCACTACTGCATCCTTGATGGTGTTGATCTTCTGATGAAGCCACTTCAAGTTAAAACCAAGTTCTTCAGATTTCTCCAAGTTGTACTCCCAATCAAAGAGTACATCTCGAGTGACAATACTTCTGGCTCTGGTACGAATATCATCTATGACACGCAATATGTTTCCTAATTTCATTGTTAAGAATTAGCTATGTTCAGGATCTCTTGTAACGACTATATGTCCATACATCTTCCACAACTTCTCATACATATTGGCATACCCAGTGGGAACGCTGAATCTGCCAACATATACGTGATATGAGAGTAAAACACCAAATGGAGACTCACAAACAATCCATGCATTAGGATATTCGTGTATCACTATGCGATTCTCAATTACCGGAGCAGCTTCCATAGTCATTGTAACAACTTCTTCTAGGACAGTCTCTTCTGCTCTTGGCTCGGTTTCTTCCATCAGAGCAATAACAACTGGAGTCTCGGTTTCCTAGAAAATTTCAATAGCAATATTCTCATGGAATTGAGGTGCAGAGATCGTAACATCATCAACTTGATTCGCCACACGGTTCGAATCATCATTTGCTCCATTATTCTCAACTTCGTTATTTGGTACCTAATACGAAGATTACATGAGATTAGAGCAATTCAAGCATGGAAACCAAAGTAAATCATAAAATCCAGCATGTAAGTTAACTAATACCATCTAAGTTCTTTATTATGCATCCAAGACATGATCAAATAGTGTGGAAGTCATAAAACACGTTTTTTCAATTAGCCCGACTGAAGAGATTTTATACTGCCCTGTATAAGAAGACGAACTGGGAGTAATTGGTAAGGAATCTAAGGTTGAGTCATATACCATTCTCTTTGTATGGATGTTTTCTACAACATATCAAAATTTCATAGCAATCGGATAAACGAGTAAAGATTTGTGGCCAAAACATTGGACTACATGTCAGCTGAACGATTCCTGAAGGTCTCCTGGAAGTTTACTGTTTCGCTGATTTTGGCCCCTAAATTTGCTCAAAACTTAAAAATCTTCTTTGAAAAAGCTTGGAAATTTCCTGGGCATAAAGATACATTGGTAGATTGCGAAAATCTGACATCGTATGAAGATTTTATGGCGTTTTTGCTAAAAGGCTGAGTTCTGAATCTTCTGCTGACGTACTTCACTAAAAATTTTCATTCATTCATTTGGATTCTCATTCATTCAATCTCAAATCAGAAATATTATACTTCTGTTAAGATAATATGAAGTGGATACTTACTTGAAGAGTTGCCAACTCATTCGAAGGATTAATATGGTCGGCATCAATATTGGGAGCACCATTACCTCCATTCGGTCCCAATTCATGAAGATTCTCTTTCTCACCACTATTTGAAGACGAATGAACAACCTGGACATGTTGGCTTTCCACAACAATATCCTCCTAGATGCATCAACAACAATTATCATTACTTCATTCAAGGAAATGCCATAATCACTTACACAAAAAGATACTCACATCAACCTCTCCATCGATGCTGGATTCCTGGATTGTTCGTATAGAGGAAAGATGAAGACCGTCAATAACCGATGGAGCAAAATTCTGAAACAAATTAACAATATTATTTTGGGATCCTAATTACATGGACAAGAAAAACGCAACGATAAGGGAAGTGCTAACAACTCACCAAAGAAGAGGCTGGGGACTGCACGTTATTCGGTATCATCCTATAAGATGTCTTGCTCCTTCCTTCTCCTCCCTGGGGACTTTCTTGAAGGTCTGAGAAGTCTACATAAATTCGAGGTCTCACAGCACGGCCATCCTACCACAAAATCAATAATATAATTAAGGTGCGATTATCATGCTTTCGCTAAAATCATAAGGGAAATACTTACATGTGTCGCATCTGGAGGCGTTTTCCTTTTGTCACCACTGGAAAGGTACTTCAACCTTGGTCGATCATAAATCATGTCAGAGGAAGGAAACTCTCGTACTGGAGACTTAACATCCATCGCAAACTTATACAAACGCTCAAGTTGTTGACGCCAGAAGTCTATGTAACCTGGAGTTACGAAGGTAGCTCGGTCAAAGCATGGGAATAAATAATCATTTCCTTCCACACTTGTGCAATCTAAGTGAGCCTTCAGATGCTCAAATGATGGTTTGTTCATTCGATGACCTGGAATACACTGGTCGACACCCATTTGTCGAGCTGCTCTATCGATGTTATATTCTTCTACCTGGAATTCTCCGTGCATTATTGATACTAAGTAACCAAGAGTGCAACTCAATATAAAAGATCTCTCTCCGTCACTCAAGCCAACACCAGTTCTCAACGTGACATTCTTTTCAGTAGTATTGAAAGTGATCAATTATGAGAAAAGACGAGGAACTGACACCCATGGGTGAAAGTTGAACTCAGATTCGATGTCTAAAATGTCAGTGAGGCATATCTTGTATTGAGGCTACTTTGTGGACCAACGCATAATCCTAGCATTATTTTTCTCAAGGAAAGCATGGCGAGTATCAACATTGGGTCCTTGCAAAATGTTACAGGGAATTGGAGCATAACTCTCAAGATGTTACCACATCAAAGCTTGGAGAAACATAGTATTAGCATAGGTTTCGCCTTTCATGAAGCCATTGGATACACTGGAGTCTATAATTAAGGAGTCTAAATTGGAGAATAGTGAACCCAAAAATAGACTACCAATGGGAAGTTTCTCACCTTTAGCTATCTTTACTATCAGCAGGCTCTTCAGGTTCTTCAGGAACTACATCTCTCGGCCACCAATATTTCAACCATTGAGCATAGAAAATTTTGGGCGACTCGTTGAATTTGTGCATTTTAGCTTCCAATACTTCAGATATCGCATTCTCCTCTGCCGAGAGCTCTTCAGGGAAATTGCCAGTAATTGGAAAATGCAACAAAGCGACTACATCTTCTAAAGTAATGGTGAATTCTCCCATCTGCATATGAAAGTATGAGTAGGAATGCACCAACGAGCAAGTAAAGCCACGATACCTGGTATATCATGATTAATGGTTAAATCCCCAGCAGCTTGAATAGCTCATGTCACCTATGCATGATCCAGCATGGTCCTTACATGACTATGACCCAACATATGTCTTTCCCATCAAGAGAAATGCGTCAAAGGCTTCCGGGAAAGTTTGAGTTTGTGAAGCCAAATAGTGTTTCCCTTGCAAACAGAACTGAGTTATTGCTGAAGGAGATACTAACTTGTTCTGAGTAGTGCTCCTGGGATTTATAAGCAGCCGAAATGAAGAACCTAAAAGACGTTTTTCGGGCCTATACATATACACAAAGAATTTGTCCTCAGCATTGGGAATGTTCTTAGTCTTGGGAGTTTCCTCTTTCTCCGAAATCCTAGAACCATCATCTCTGGAAAAATCATCATTTCTGGAAGAATCGTCATCTCTGGAAGACTCTGTAGAGATATCCTCTCTGGAAGCATCACCTTCAGAAGCGCTATCAGGGGAATCAGTCATCCTTGGAAAGTTGTTGTGCCATCAATACAATAAATTTCATCAACGCAATGGAATTAAAGTATAACAAAATAATTAAGGTGCTCACCTCGGCGTCTACAAAATGGTAATCCTCAACTCTTACCTATTTACGGTTTCACGAACTTAGTGATAACAACGCAAAACTCTGAAAAACTTGCTCGTTTCTTCAAACCTGCAAGGACGAGCAAAATTCAAAATCAAACACCTAATTTTTTATGAAACCATGAATGATTCATATAACCTTCCATGTGAACATTCACTGATTTTTCACGTGTACATGCACTATAAAATCACCGAACTCATATATGCACTACGAGTTCACGAACTCATAAAATATTGTTTGCTTTCAACAATTTTTCGTAAATCAAAATTTGATTTTTTAAAAAAACAAAAACGTGAATAAGTCACGTAATTTAAAAAAAAAATTATGTGAGCTAATAACTCACGTAAATTTTGTATAAAAAAAACTTTTTTGTTCAAACGAGCATTCACCTATGAAACGGGGGTCTTTTCTATTTTTATAAAGATCTACATATTCCAAATAAAATTTGGAGAGTTCACAAACAAAATTTTATCATGAAGTGCAGGTCTATTTCAAAAATATCTTAAGATTATTGTTTATTACTTTGACTACGAACGAGTATACATTTCCTAAAGGTATTTGCGTGAAAGTTCTTGCTTTGAAAACAAATTTGGATTTTCATGAAATTTCATAAACAAAATTTCATCTACTGCAACTAAATCATGTCTATTCAAGGATTCATGTATCTCTTTCATAATAGGGATTATTGCTTGTTTCTTAAACTATCGAAGGAACGTGCATACGTATTTTTAAAAACAACAAATTTCATAAAACCTAGCATGCTCATACTTATGAAAATTTTGTTTTATGAACAACTCATGAAGAATACAAAACATACTGCAAACGAAAAAGAAAAAAAAACCTGGTCGGTGCAATCGCCGGAATTCGGCCGGCGGTGGGTCAACTGTCGCCGGTGATGGGAGCTCCGGCAGCTTCTCTGTTTCTCGCGGATGTGAGGAAGGTGAAGAGAGGTTGGTCGGTCAGCTTAGGAGAAATTTAAAAAAAAATTAGGGACTCTTCCCTTTTATATCAATTTTATTTCCAAAACCTAATAAAACATGGATTTCCTTTTTTGGGCTCGGGCCCATAAATCCTAAACCGACCAGAACTGAGCCTCCGAGCATCTAAATCAGCAGTGCCTCATCTCTTCGTGTTCACGGGATGACACTCTATCATACTATCAGGGTCCTCACCCGAACATTCGCTCGTACATGACACCATTGGAGAAAATCGAGGATTTTGAAAATACCTTTGTACAACTGAGTTCAACCACTGATCTTGGCGACTGAAAATCACCATTTAATGCTTACTGCGGAACATGACTGTCCCTCACTAAGCAGGGGACTTAATGTAGATGGTGGATTTTCAACAAAGGCCAAAATCGTAAAATCATGATACTACATGTTTCTGACATGGCCTCAGGCATGTGATGATTCATATTTTACGAGCCATGATGAATATGTTTCTCGAAAGGCCTCCACTAGCTGAGAGTTCGATGCCTCGCATTTTCATCATGACCTCTATGTAGAATAACATAATTGGGCGGTTCTCCGTATGATTGAGGACTTAACGCATTCAGGACGTCGATGACACTCGTTGTTCCCTGAATACATAGAGAGACCCACCTCTACATAGAAGAACGATTGGGCGGTTCGCCGTAAGATTGAGAGCATTAACGCCTTCAGGATGTCGGTGACACTCACTGTTCCCTGACTATGTAGAGAGGCCGTGTATAGATCCAGGCGGTTCTCCATAAGATTGAGGGAAAAATGCCTACAGGATATCGGCAACACTCGCTGTTTCCTGACTATGCACCTTTCAGAATGGGTATGACGCTTTAACTGGCTAATATCCCTTCTCCAATAGATTAATTCTACCGTGACATTCACCCCTGAATTCCTAGAAGATAATCTATTTTATCTCATTACTCCGATTCCATGGTCGAATCCATGGCTGATCTCATGGAATGGTAATAGATAATCATTTTATCTCATTACTCTGATTTCATGATCGAATCCACAGCTGATCTCATGGAATGGTAATAGATAATCTTATTACTCTGATTCTATGGTCGAATCCACGATCCCATGGAATGTTAGTGCTCATTTTATTATTCTGAATCCATGGTCGAATCCACGGCTGAGCCTATGGGTTGATAATAAATAATTACTCATCTTTATTACTCAGTTTCATGAATCATTCTCCACTGAATTTCATAAATTAGTAATAAATACTCAACAGTCGAGCATCTGGACTACCACTGAGTAAGCCCCATAAAATGGTGCAAGTGTACTCGACAATGATACATGAACGAGCACCCAAATGCACAAACGAGCATTCGAAATATGGACAAATGAGGAATCCTACACGGAATAGGATAGAGAAATTATTATTAAAATAATAAAGTGACGCCTATGGGACCGGGCCCACCGGCCGGCCGGTCATGCCGCCGTGGCTGGTCCCCCATGCCCTTTTTCCTTTATTTTAATTATTCTATTATTTTCATGAACCCATGAAAACTTTTTTATTCTAGCAGTTTTCCCTGTTTGAGCAAAACTCATGGTTTCTCCATATTTTCACGGTTTCATGAAAAATAATAAAAAAAATAGGGAAAGGTGTTGCAGGACCGTGCAACCTAGCCGGCCGGCCATGCCCTAGCCGTGGCCGGTCCCACACCTTACAATCCCTAGTCTTTCATAATTATTGTTTCCCTCATCTCATGAAACTCCTCCGTTTGAGCAAAATATCATGATTTCTTCATATTTTCTCAAATATTGCTCAAACCATGAAAAGCCAAAAACCCAGATGGTCACATGACCGACTAGGATACTCACGCCAAATATTAAAATATCGTTATTTTAATGTTTTCCAAATTTTTGATTAAACGAGCAAAGTTCTACTTGCTCGTTCGAGCAAAATCGAGAATTTCAGTCAAAGACCGAACTCTTCTGAAAATTTGAGATATTGCTCAAACGCACATCAAAAAATACCGAAGCTCTCAGGACTGAGACACAGACATTGTGGTGACACGGGCAAACTTTCTTGACCGACCAAGGCCGGACCTAAGGCTTGAAAGGAGCCGGTCCCACACATTTTTATAATTCTGACCTAATTTTCTCAATTGCTCATATTGGGTCCGAAGTCTTTCCAACCAACTTGGAATTTGCTCAATCGACCATCAGCTAGTCCCATGACCACCAAGGGACGGTTTCATACCCTCTTGGTTGGTCCCTCACTTCTCCATAAATTAGGTTTTACTACCTAATGCTCAGACGAGCACTATTTTAATAAATTATGAAACCGGCATTTAATCATCATTCTTTCACCAACCAGTCAACAAAGGACTCTGGTGCACACTAAGTCTGGCATCACATGGACATCCATAATTCCATGTGGTTGGTCCCTCTCTCACTCAGCGACCTATTTTTCTGCAATTCATCAATTAACTAACAATTAATCAAAAATTAGGGTTTCGAACAAACGCTCCGCAAATCATCATTCTGAGCAAGTTCAAACACTAATAAATTTATGTCTATCTAGCAATCAACATTCAAATTAATTATATAATATTTGGTAATCTACCAATATTTCAATTAATATTTTATTGGGTCACGTCACCAATAAATAATTCGTCGAATTGAGCAATACTTGCTCAGTTGCTCGAATATTGATCCAACTATCAATATTCAGTAATTTATCAGTAATTCTTTGAATTGAGCAATACTTGCTCAGTTGCCCGAATTTACAATATTTCGACAGACGAGCAATACCAACGAACTAACATGTTCAAATCCATGAATCACCGAGCATTCGTCAATCATGCTCAATTCAACAAAACCTAGACTCATTGTCTAATCAGTCAACAACTGACTAATTAAATACACGCCTGCCTTGCAGACTCCACGATTCGTGAGACATCAATCACGTCACATGGGGGGATATCAATTAGGGTTTTTGTCTGGCGGCCTATGGCACGTGGATTCATCCACGATGAGAAATGTGAGTAAGTCATGCAAACGGTTGAAGGATTTAGCAAAGTAGTGGGTGGACAGTTAATCAAGTCTCCGCACGACCTGGAACTGGTTTCACCACGATCTCCCACTTTCCCACTCTTTCACTCAAGAAACCATCACACTTACAGGGATCAAGGTGTTTACTACTCTGACAATATAAATGAGTCTCTGAATCCACGATTCATGGGAGAACAATTTTCTGAGCAATCACTCTCAGAAATTCCGTCAATCGACCGGAACTTATTCGAAGTCAACAGTTCACAGAAAATTTGTAGAAACCTTCAACACATCCATAATCATTGATCATCATTGATCCCACACAATTCTCAGCTTCCCTCCTACAGATCAACCCATCTTTATCTTTGCGACCGAATTGACTCTGGAAAGGCCATTGACTTGGTTTAGGCCGGAGTCTTACAGATTGATCTCTCGAATCTAAGTACTCCCTTTGCAGTGCATCTGTGTGAGGTTCAGCAGTTTGCTCGGTTGAGGAGTCTCGTCCGCACGCTTGACTCTTCACTTCCCTAAAAACCAGCAAATCGTTTTCCCCATCCACAACCGGATGACGCGCTATCATATTGCCAGGCTCGTTCAAATAATTGCTCGCATGTAACATCATTGGAGCAGATGCGTGTCGTAATCACCACAAATCAATTAATATTTTTCCCACTAATTAACTATTAATATAACGGTAGTAAGAGCTGTGTAATTGATAGGTTATTTGAATCAGCTAAATAAAGTAAAAGACAAAGGGGGGTTGGATTACGGATTAAAGTAAATATAAAAAGAAACAAATAAGAAAGGAAATGGATGATCAAAGAATCCTTCGTTGTTACCAAGAGATAACTGTGTTAGTATACTTATCTTTCTTTTGTTAGAATCATTCATCACCAGCCGTAGAATAACAGCTAGATCAGTGTAATCCCCAAAACTCCTTGTTTCACTGGATACGGAAGTTCTCGACTACCAAATTCTATCCAACCGAACCACCAAGTAGTATATCACTCAAGGTGTAACCCAATTGAATGCTTTAAGCTTTGTAAATTTAGGTTGATCCCATTAGTTAAACTCTTAGATCAAGGTCCACATGCTGATGTTATCTTCACTCGCAATTGCTCCACATAATCCGTCCGCAAGGTCTCGCGATTTTTACTTGTGTAGAGAGAGTCAAGAAACGATTACTTATCCCCCAACTTCCACTAGCTTTAGAACAACCAATAGATCAATCTAGTATGCATCCCAAATCAATCTAAGAATCACTCATAAACCCTAGATATGGTAAATACAAACGATGATGATAAAAACTCCGAACAAACTTGTATAACTAAGAGCATCTCCAATGGTGGATGGATATTTATCCCATGTGGAGACCTAAAAAAGAGGTATTTAACAACATAAAATCAAATAATTTTTTTGGTGTTGATAAGCATCTCCAGTGGTAGTTGTATCCATACCTATTTTGAAACACTTGTCATTATTTGTAGAAAGTTAATCCACAAAATCTAACAAAATATATAAAATAAAAACAAATAGTGATGACGTGGGTATGGATGAGAGTCTCTAAAAACCCATACTCTCTTCCAAACTCAAACTTCCACGTCAGATTAAATTTTTAATATCCAACCACCACTGGAGAGGTTTTTTTTGTTTAAAGTTTCTAAAATCCTAGGTGGCTTCAATATTTTTAGAGACCCATATTCCATTGGAGATGCTCTAACAAAGGTTCACACATAGAACATTGAATTCATCCTTAATCAATGAAATTAGTTACACATGAATTTACTAAAACCCATAAAATTGAATATAAGAAGAAAAAAAAATAGCTTGGCTTCCCCCTAAAGGGGTAAACCCTAAAATATGGATTAAAACCTTTCCCATCTCTTTATTTTTCTCTCCCAAAAGTGTAAATTCTCTCGGCTACTAGTCCTCTTTATATATAGGTTATGACAAAACTTGTTCGGCTATTTACGGGTTAGATTGAATTCAGTACCATCTTTAGGTTGAGGAGGAAAGAGAGACTCTGCGGATCGGTGTTAAAACTGAGTCAAATCAATGCTTAAATCGTCGATGTAAATCCATGAAATTCTAATTCAATCTTTCGAACTAATCTTGAAATTCAATTTCAATACCTTCTGCACCTGTTTTCTTCACTAAGATCTTATTGATTTCGTCTGATTAATTATTTTTTTTTTAAAAACAAACAAAAGAAATCATCTTTTAATTTAAGGAAAATCCCTTTAAAATTGTAGACCCTAATTTTTTCTGAATCTGTTTCAATCTATTAAACTTTCCTTCTGTTAAATTTCTTTTCTACCTTATCTGTTTTCAATTAGGGTTATTCCAGATTCTTTTTTTTCTACCCTTCTTCTTTCAAATTAATTTTCGATCTTTAATTTTCTTCTGTGTTTTAGCTGGTTCTTTATAAATCATGAACAAAGTAGAATGCCTTATAGTGATTTGGTGTTTGTTATTCTCCTTGTTTTGCGGGGATAGAATTGTTGGAGCAAATGCTCGGTGGAGGCCATCTCTGGTCCGTGACTCGGTAGCGAGATTTGAGGGGAAGCTACAGTACATGGTACCCAATCTTCTCCAAGGCGGTGATAATCTTAACAGGACAATAAAGGAATACCTAGATTCATATGGCGACAACAAGCTTTACTTATCTTCCAAGGATTCTCAAAAAAGAGTCATCATTTCTTCTACTTTGTGTTTGGAGTTGGTGATGACATACAAAATAGAAGATTGCATCAAGCTTACATATAATGTCAGTGACAATCTTTCTCCTACTCTAGGTAATATCGACTCTCTTCAACAGGTGGCAGTAAATTATAGTACTTACATTCTCTTAGCTGCAGGAAAAAACACTAATATATATCAAGGATTTCCCTTTTGTAAGGAAAAAAATATGATATTCATACAAGTGGCAGAAAGCCAAATTTACTTATCTAATAAACCTTCATTCAACACTTTACAAAACAATCATGCTCTGCACAACTCACATAGTTATTTACACTTGGCATGGAAGCTCAGACCTGTTTTTTCACTATTTACATGCAATGAGATCATTTGCAAAAATAATCATTCTCTGCACAACCCTCATATTTTCTTACACTTGGCAATGAAGCTCAGAGTAGCTATTTCACTATTTGCATGTAGTGAGTACAATTATAAAAACAATACATGCTCTTTACTGAATCTTCCCTGTCCTAGAAACATTAAGCAGAAATATTTTATCTGCAACAAAAGCATATTGTGCACAATTCACAAAAATCATTCCAGCCATACTTTCATTCTCACTGGGAAAATGGCAGACTTCCCAACTGAAAATTATTTAGCTTATCTTCATGAAATCATAGAAGATCAAGTTCAACCTTTATCTAGTTCTTTTAGGTACTACGCTGAATTTCTTAGAGATACTGCCAACCTAATTGATAAGGGTCGATTTACTAGAGTTATTGTTAAATTGTTTAAAGAAATCAAGAAAAATGATGACCCAAGAGGTTTGAAGATTGGAGAAATGCTTTTTGCTCTAAATAATGCTTGTGAACCGACTGGTCGTCTTATAATTCAAAAAACTGCTGATCCAAAAATCTTCATTATCAGGTTCACAAATGCTAGTAATTTTGCAGCAGCAATCTACTCAATCCCAAACAGAGTACATGGAAAGCTTCTTACAATGCGCATGTGGAACAGTACTCAAAGAATTGAAGACATAGATTTTTCAGCTCAAGATTTCTGGATTAGCTTTGAGATGAGAGGTGACTTGGTGGAGAGAGGGAATGTAGCATCTAAAGTAGCAGAAAAAGTTGGCAAAGTTCTCATTTTAATTGGTCCTGTCAATGAAAAAGGATGTAGATGGGGTAAAACGATTTGCTGGTTTTTATGGAATTGAGGAGACGACCATACGGTGGAAACTCCTTGAACCGAGCGAAATGTTCAACCTCACACAGATGCACTGTAAGAAGGGAGTGCTTTGAATTCGAGAGATCAATCTGTAGTACTCCGGTCTAAACCAAGACAATGGCCGTTCCAGAGTAAATTCGGTCACAGGAGAGGATGGGTCGATCTGTAGGAGGGAAGCTGAGAAATGTGTGGAATCAATGGTAATCGAAGATTGTAGGTGTGTTGTGAATTTACGAATATGATAAGTTCGAAAGATTGAAGTTACTCAATTGATGAGTTGTTGAGCTCGTGTTGTCCGTAAGACGTGAGATTCTCGTTGTCCTTTCAATCATGATTCGGGGACTTATTTATATTCTTTGAAATTGTAGACACCATGATCCCATGAAGTGTGACAGTTGATGGAGTCAAGGAGTGGGGAAATGGAAATCGTGTTTGAAACCAGTTGCTCATCGTGCGGAGACTTGGTCGATTTTCCATCCACTACTTTGTTAACCCCTTCAACTGATTGCACGACTTGCTCACATTCCATCGTGTGTTTGAACACACGTTCCATAGACCGCCAGACCAAAACCCTAGTTAATATCCCCCATGTAACACGATTGATATCTCGTGTGATTGTGGAGTCTACAAGACAGACGTGTATTTAGTTTGACTTCATGACTTCATGAGACGATGAGTCCTTGTTTTGTTGAGTCGAACGTGATTTGGAAATGTTATGAGACTCATGAATTGAACATGTCTGTTGAGACAGAGATATAATGTGCGAATAAGTTGACATGAGCAAATATTGCTCATTCGATGAATTGTTGAATATTGATAGTTGAACCAATATTCCTTGGTTTGAGCAAATATTGCTCATCTGAGCAAATGTTGCTCATTCGATGAATTATTGGTAGTATGACCAAATAAGGTACTGGTAATTGAACCGAGTATGATAAATAAAATGTTGATCACGGGATCAACGTAAAATTATTAGCCTTTGAATCTGGAATTATGAACCTTGGACTCAAAACCCTAATTTGATCAATTGATGATTAACTGATGGTTTATTGAAAGTTAACCACGGAGCTGAGGAGGGACCGGCTTCATGGGATTATGGATCAACCATGTAGCGCCCAGATGCTCACGTGAGCAAATATCAAGGTCTCCACGAAGACCAGTTGATTTAATGAAAGAATGATTAAATTTGGCTTAATCATTTTTAAAATAATGCACGTCTGAACCTTAGGTAATAAAACCTAATTAATTATGAAGAGGTGAGGGACCGACCAAGGGGTCATGAAATCGGCCCTAGGTGGTCACGGGATCGACTGACGATCATTCTATGAAAATCCAGAATTATTTAGAAGAGTTTTGGACCTAATACGTGCCATTGCGCAAATTAGGTCAAATGGTGTAAATACGCGGGACCGGCTCCTTGCGAGCCAAAATCCAACCTTGGTCGGTCAGGGTAACATACTCATGTCACTAAAGTGTTCGTATCTCGGTTCGAGAATTTTGATATTTTTCAGATGTGCATTTGAGCAATCATTTGAGAAAATATGAAGAAATCAGGGTTTTTGATGAAACCGTCAAAACTTCACGAGATGAAGGAAAAATAATAAAAGGGTGAAGGAATCATGAAGTGTGGGACCGATCATGGCCAAGGCATGGCCGGTCGGCCAAGGAGCTTGGTCCCACACGTTTTTTCCAATTTTTATAATATTTTCATGATTTTAGGGAAATGTGATAAAACCAAGGAATTTGTTAAAACCAAGGAGTTTTTGTTGAAATCAAAGAGTTTCCATGAGATGAAGGAAACAAAAATATTAATAATAAAAAATAAGGGCGTGTGGGACCGGCTTGAGCATGGTTGGCCGGCTAGGTCCCGGTCCCGTGGGTTTTCCCTTATTTTATGTATTATTTCATGATTTGAAAGAATTTTCATAATTTTTGAAAGAATTTTCATAATTTGAAGGAAATATCATGAAATCAAAGAATTTGCATAAAATTAAGGAAATATAAAAATAATAATGATAAAATAAGGGGTTTGTGGGACCGGCTAGGGCATGACCGGCCAGCTTGGGCCCGGTCCCACAAGTTTCCTTAATTTTATATATTTTTATGTATTTTCCCACAATATGAAGAAAACATCATGAAATCAAAGAATTTCATAAAATTAAGGAAATATAAAAATAATAATGATAAAATAAGGGGTTTGTGGGACCGGATAGGGCATGACCGACTATCTTGGGCCCGGTCCCACAAGTTTCCTTAATTTTATATATTTTTATGTATTTTCCCACAATTTGAAGGAATTTCATAATTTGAAGAAAACATCATGAAATCAAGGAATTTCATGGGATTAAGGAAACATGAAAAACATAATAATAATAAAATAGGGCGTGTGGGGCCAGCTAGGGCATGACCGGCCGGCTATGGCCCGGTCCCACGGGTTTCCCTAATTTTATATTATTTTTCATGGGATCAAGGATATATCATGAGATTAAGGAGTTTTCATGAGATTAGAGAAATAATAATAAAATAATGAGGAACCATGAGGTGTGGGGCCGGCCGGGATCAAGGCATGGCCGGTTGGCCAATAATCACAGCCCCATAATATTTTCCCTAATTTTATATTATTTCCTCAGTGTGAAGGAAAAACCATGAAACTGAGGAGTTTCCTCAAAACGAAGGATATTTGTTAAAATGAAAGTATTTTCATAAGATCAAGGAAAATAATAAAATATGATAAAATATAGAATTTGGGCGTGGGACTGATCACGGCATGACTGGCCGGTCGGTGAGCCAGTCCCCTTGCGCCTTGACTATTATTTTATTATTTTCTTTCCTATTTGCATAGGTTCATTGTCTCGTCGTATTTTGAAATACTTGTTTGTTCATTCAGGTGTTTGTTAATGCATTATTTGCCGAATACATTTACGCCATTTTCGTTGGGGCTTACTTGAAGGTAACTCAGATGCCTGTGTGTTGAATATTTATTACTTACCCATGGAATTCTGCTGGGAAGAACCATAAATTTAAGTAACGAAATATTATGAAAATATTGAATATTTTCTAGGGATTTGAATCTATTGATTTTGGGAATAATTAATTAATGGCTCTATACTAGTACGATCGTCTAGGAGCGTTAATTATTAAGGAATTGAGTGATATGAGCTTGTTGAAGCGTCATACTTCTTTCATATATTCAGGGAAAATATTTTTACATCCCGAAGACGTTATTGCTCTATACTAGCAGGCAAGCTGTCTAGGAGCCGTCTAATCTTTCGATTCTATATAGAAGTAATTACTGAAAATTGCTCAGTGTTCATGAGATATGCCGTTGCCTCAGCTGAGAGACTACATATCTATATATACTCTGAGAGACAGTATTCTCGGTCAGAGATTCTCATAGCATGATCTTTCATGCTTTCGATAAGAGACATGAGCCTCGATATTCATCTGATTGCTGGATCAAGAATACATATAATTATGGGTTTACGATTTTAGCCTTTGTCGAAAATCCACCATTTACATTAAGTCCCCTGCTTAGTGAGGAAAGCTGTGTTCCTCCAAGCATTGAATGGTGATTTTAGGTCATAAACAATATAAGTAATTGAACTTAGTCGTAAGTTAAGATGTTACCGGATTTTGATAGTACGAGCATACCATGACTTGAATGAAGATCCCAGTGGCATGATAGAGTGTCGTTTGGTGGACATAAATTGGTGTTAAACCGCTGATTTTATGATGGGACCTTGGTCGTTTTAGGATTCACGGGCCGGGCCCAATAAGGAAATCCTTGTGTGATTAGGTTTTGGAAATAAAACTTGATATAAAAGGGGTAAATCCTTTTTTTTTTATTTCTCCTGACAACCGGCCATCACCTTCATCACCTCTTCATCTTCATCGCGCCAGCAACCAGAGGAAAAAAATTTTCGCCGGAGCTCGCCGCCGTTCGACCGTCCGATCACCGTCCAGCCATACTCCGGACGGCACTGACAGATACGCGTTTTTTTTTTAAGTTTGCTGAGTTCATGAGTTGTTCATGCTTTGATCATGTTGAAATTATATATATGTGTATATATGAATGTGAGTTTTGTTGAAAACCCTTATTTTAGAAGACGTATGTTCGTTTCATCGTTAGTTTGAGAACCCATTAATAATCCCTGACCTAGTAGAGATTTTTTATTTACATATGAAGTTTTAGGTTTAGTGATAAAACTAAGTTCATGAGCTTTCATGTGAACCAAAGTTTTATCATGAAAAGGTGAATTTTCACAAAACCGAAACAAAACCTCGTTTCAAAGAATAATGATGATACGAAGAAAAAGTTTTTTTTTTATGTGTGAACTTGTGTCCAGTGATAAGATTTTGTTTATGAGCTTTCATGTAAATCAAAACTTTATCTTATAATGTGTGAGTTTTCACAAAATTGAAATAAACCTTCGTTTCAAAGACGTATGACAATACGAAGGAAAAGATTTTTTTTTTTATATAAAAATGTGAAGTGTCCACAAATTTATTTTCGTGAGCCTTGCTCACGTCAATATATATATATATATATATATTTTTATTTATTTACGTGATTGAATCACATTTTCTTATATATATAAATGTAAATATATATTATTTTCTTTAAAGTCAGAACTTGAGTTTTATGTAATACTACTTAGAAATAAACAATTATTTATAATGAAATAATGTTTTAGTTTTCATAATTCCATGGTTAATGCTTACGCAGTAGAATTATTCATGATTTTATGAAAATCTAAGTTTATGCTCGTCTTTTGTAGGTTTGAAGAAGCGAGCAAGTTTTGAAGTGTTAACTCTTGCATTACTAGTGGAATCGTAAAAAGGTAAGAGTTGAGAATTACCATTTTGTAGACGTTTGCATCTTGTATGAATAGTATACTGAAGCGAAGTATTGTGTGCACATTACAGCTACTTTGCAAGGATGTCTGATTCTCAAGTTAATGATGCTTCCAGAGATGATATGTGTGTGGACAATGATGCTTCCATGGAAGACTCACATATTGATAATGATGCCTCCAGGGATGATTCATGCATGGATGAGACCTCCATTGGTGAAGATGAAACTCCTGGAATCAAGAACATTCCGAACATAGAGGATGCATTCTTCATAGATCAAGGGCCTGAAAAGCGTCTCAAAACTCCAGCATTTCGTCTTCTGATAAATCCCAGAGAGGTTACTCAGAAAAAACTGGTGACTCCTCAGGCAGCTATTCGGTTCTGTCTCGAACGAGGATATTTTTCTGCATCAATCATTGAATTCAAGCTTTCTCGACGGCCCTTGGAAAAATTTTCTGGATGGGTGAGGTACATGCTGGGTTTTCCTCGTGTTCGAGCTAAGTTGTATGACGCACGAGTAATACGAGCTATTCATGTAGGATCAGAATATCGCGACATCAATACTTCGCGAGATCAATAAATAATGACATTGCGAGGGCGTCGCAGAAGAATAACATTAATGACGCAATGAATGACGACAGCCAAAACATGAGAAAAGTGTGAAGATCTAGCGAATTTAGGAGAGTTGCGAGATTGTATACTTGTACACTTGCGATATTTCGCAAGTCGTTTCCGAAAATAAAGGACAGCTTAGCTGTCATCCATTGTATACTACCCTATATAAAGAGTTGAATAAGTCTGCTGTAGGGGGGGATTCTTTTCAGAGTGATAGACAAGTCATTAGGAGAGAGAAAGTTGGTGGTGATTGTAATTTCTTTAACTCCTTTCTATTTTATCTTGTGAATCTTCAAGGAAATAATCAATAAAATCATTGTTATTCATCTTTAAAATGTCTTAATTGTGTGGAATATTGTGAGGGGTGTAGTGTAGGATTTCCTGCAACTACATATTGGTGCTAGAAAGGGCTGTTGGAGTAAGGATTGACATCGTGATTTGAAAGAATTTGGAGTAGTAGAGAAGAAATTTGATATAATTTTCAACAGTTTAACAAAATTAAGAAATGTTTAGAAGGAGAAATGCATCTGAGCAACCAACAACTGTTAGGAGAAGTAGGAGACTTGCCGGAGAAGAGAGAAATGAAATGGGAGAATCCTCAAGAAGGAACATAAGGAATGATGAAGAAAATCAAGTTCAATCACCAATTCAACCAGTGGAAGATAGAACTGTGGATTATGATAGAGTAAGCGTGCATACTTGGAGATCAGACTCTGTGGACGAAGGGGAAGAAGAACAACAATTGGTAAACAATGGACAAGAGGGGAGAGACCGAGAGGAGAATGGAGAAATAATTCATGGGAATGAAGAGATCGCAGCATTAGAGGCGTTCAGGCAAACAATACATGAAGAGAGACGATTAGAGGCAGAGGAACGTGCAAACTTGACAAGACAGAATCATGAGCTGAGGATGGAAAACATGAGATTACAAAACATGTAGGACCAGAATATCGCAACACTAATACTTCGCGAGATTAATAAACAACTGCATCGCGAAGGAGTCGCATGGAGGTAAATAAATGACATAATAGATGACGACAGTTAGAACATGAGGAAAGTGTGAAGACTTGGCGAGATTTAAGAGTGTCGCGAAGGCAAACAGTTGTACATTCGCGAGCATTCGCGAGACGTTTCCGAAAATAAGGGACGATATAGTTTGTCATCCACTATGTAATACCCTATATAAAGGGTCGAGTAAGTCTGTTGTAAGAGAGGTCTTTTGAATTGTGAAACAAGTCATTAGGAGAGAGAAAGTAAAGAGTGATTGTAATTTCTTTAGCTTTGTTCTATATTTCTTTGTAAATCTTTCAAGAAAACAATTAATAAAACACATCATTGTTCATCTTCAAATGGATTGATTAAACAGATTTGAGTGAGGGGTGTAGTGTGGGAAATCCTGCAACTACATTTGCGCTAGAAACAGGGATTGAAGAAGATCAACCTTGTGAATTGGAAGAATTAGGGATAACAAGAAAGAAATCTTGAATAATTTTTAACAAATTACTAAAATTGAGAAATGGCTAGGAGAAAGAATGCATCAGAACAACCAACAATCGTAAGGAGAAGTGGAAGATTAGTGGGAGAAAGAAGAAATGAAGTAGGTGAACCATCAAGGATAGATGCAAGAAATGGAGAAGAAGATCCAATTCAACCACCAATTCAACCATCAACTCAACCACCAATTCAACCAAAGACTAAAAGAGTAATCGATTATGATAGAGTGAGCGTGCATACATGGAGATCAGATTCTACGGAAGAAAGAGAAGAAGTACAACAATTGATGAATAATAGACAGGAAGAGAGAAATCGAGAAGAGATGGGAGAAACAATTCGTGGAAATGAAGAAATCGCGGCATTAGAAACGCTGAGACAGACAATACACGAAGAAAGGCGGTTAGAAGCAGAAGAACGCGCGAATTTAACAAGGCAAAACCACGAATTGAGGATGGAAAATAGGAGGCTGCAAAATAGAAGATCAAGAAGTAGTAACAGATCGAGATCAGGATCGACTAGAGAAAATGGGAGAAGAACATTACCTGCGGAGAACATTAATGAAGAAAATTTGGAAAGAGAGTTAAATCATGGCGAAGAAGGTCGCGAAGAGAGAGAACTAATAGAAAATCGTTATATTTTGGTAAACAATCACGATGATGGAAATCAAGAAGATAGGCAGCCTCCGGGGACGAGAATAACCAAATTAATGAAGAAAATCAGGAGGAAAGAAGAAGAGCACTACATGGGAGAGAAACACAAAGGAAACAAAAGGACATTGAAGATGATATTGAAAAGCATTACATTGAGCAAGCACGTCTAGCCCGCGAGAGAGAGAGATTGAGAGCAGAAATGGAAAATCGGGAATTGGAAGAAGCGATTCGGCAGAATAATCATGATAATCGAGAGAGGAGGCGCGAGCGAAATCGCAACGATGGAGATATTAACGAAAAATACGAAAGAATACAAAAAAAGTAGACACGAACGAAGAAGGAGAGAAGCAGAATTAAAGAGACCGATCAATTCAAATTCTGAGGCAAATGAACAAATTCTGCGAGAATTAGCAGAGATGAGAGGAATATTGAACAACGAGAAGAGAAGGAGGAGGGAGAAGGCGGTTAGATGAAGCTATCGCGGGAGGCTGCGAAAAATCCTTTTACATTAGAAGTGCGGTTAGGAGGAATACCCCCAAAATGCAACTTACCAGCTAACTAGCATTTTTGATGGATTAACTTGTGCAGTACAACACATCAAGGCTTATGTGAGATGTATGCTACAATGGGAAAACCATGACGCTATATTATGCAAATACTTCGCGTCAAGTTTAACAGGAGAAGCTTTAAAATGGTTTGAGGGTTTACCAAGGAATACGATCACATCATTCAATCATTTACAGGCTATATTCTTGGGGCGTATATAAGTAATAACTCTTCGCGACTGGCATTGAAGATGTATTTGGACTAAAACAAAGAGTTGGCGAGAGTCGAGACATTTAACTATCGAGATGGAAGACGATGTGCGGCGAGATGGCTGGCGGGGTAGATGAAAGATACCTCATACTTGTCATTCATAAATGCTATGTTCGCAACCAATTTATTATATGTTCGAGTTTTCGAGTTAAGAATACAATTGCAATGATATTGAATTACGAGAGCTCCAGGAGGAATATATTGCTTTAGAAGAAAGACAGAACGAGATGGAATCTTACCCAGTGGCAAACACAAATTCTAATGCCACGAATGGAAGTTTATTACCTCAACTAATACACACAGTGGCGAGCACATCGCAAGGTCAACAGGAAAGAAAAGCAGTTGATATAGAACCAAAGTTAGTGGCTATGGGAAGTCGCGATCAGGAAGAGTTTGAAAGAGAAAGAAATTTCTACAACCGTGGCGGAAACAATAAAATTCAAAGACTTGATCAACCACAAGAAACCTATGGAGGTCAAAGGTATAATTCGCAAGAGACTTACGGAGGCCAGAGGCAGAATTATCATAGAGGACAATGGAAGTCACGAGTAGTGTGGGAGGAAATTAAAATGCCGCCATTGAACGCCAAAGTGTGGAAAAAATATGGGAAGCAATACTTTTGATGGAAAACATACCTGCACCATGGAACATGGGAAGTGAACCACCACCGGAGAGATAGAAGTCACGAGTTACTGTTCTTACCACCGCTTTCATGGGCACCTAACAAATGACTGCAGAAACATCAAGAGAATTATCCTAAGAATGATTGATCAAGGAAAGTTAAATCACTTTTTAAAAGAAGAAGAGAAAGTTCAACATTTGCCACCCCCACCGGCAAAGGGAAAAGAAACATTTGTTATAGAAGTTGGGACAAAGGCTAAAAATTTGTTTTGCAACTCCATCGTACACTCATACCGCACTATTGAAGATTTTCATGACAATGTACTTAGTAGAGTTTTCGCAAGGGATGCTGATGATAAAGAAGTGATGAATGTTGCGAAGACATCACAGCTAAAAGAGTGGCAACTGCAGATTATTTCTTTCGGCTGAAGAAGTACCCAAAGGAAGAGAAATACATGATAGCCCACTGGTTGTGAAGCTGGAAATTAATCCAAAACCCATTGATGGCGAAGATGATGAAGCGGAAAATTGTTGGGCAATCAATAGAATATTGATTGATACTGGCAGTTCAGTCAACATTCTTTTCTACCATACTTACAAAACTATGGGAGGAAGAGATGAAGACTTGATCCCTTCAACATACAAAATATATGGTTTCAACGGTACTGCGAACAAGCCCAAAGGAGAAGTGCACGTGAGGATACCCTTGCAAGGGTTATCGACTGATATTTTGTTTTGTGTAGTTGATGTGGAATCTCCCTACAATGCATTGATTGGAAGACCATGGCTTCATCAAATTCAGGGATAGCATCGACATACCATCGGTGCATAAAATTTCCACATCCTAGCGGTGTCGGAATTATAAAAGGAGATTGGATAGAGGGGCAAAAGTGTTATGAGGTGGATGTAGAAAGCTGAAGAGAGAACAAAAAAAAGAAAGGTTGGAGGAAGAATGTACAGGATGAACAAAGAAAAGAAAGACTAATGGTAGATGCCATAGAAACAAAAGAAGAAGAGATCTTTGCGAAGTGAATGCACAAAAGCAACTGAGTATCATGATGCAAAGGAGACATTGAAATGGTGGACTGATGCGGAGGCAGAAGGAAGTAAGAATAAAAGGTGTAAAAAATGAATAATTGCGAGAAAAGATAACAATTTAGTGATGAAAGCATGATAAGAATAAGAAGCAGAGATGATGGTTGCGGAAAAATTGCGCGAGAATCTCGCCATGAAGAATGTATACAAATCTATTGAATAATGGAACTGAGATTGTGCGATAACTTCGCAGACAAATGATTGAATAAATTGATAAAATGAATGAGTGAGTGAATGGGACAAACCTTTATGGCGTACACCCTAGTTCGCGAATGATATTTCGCAAGAGGCAAATGTAAAACCTAAAGTACGTCATATAAGGGGGTATCTCTTAACATGGCTCAGGTGGAAGGTTACACCGCTCAAAAACGGGTCATGGAGATTTGGGGCCCATGAAAGCCTATCGGGGGAGATACCTTGGATTTCCAACTATATATATAAGGTTATACCCTGGTTGGACGCCTGAGGGTCTCTCCCAAGGAGTCAGTGTATGACCAAGGCGCCGAGGTACACGGTTGAGTCAAGAGTGCGGGGAGCATGGAACTTCCTTACCACTCTTGACAAGTCTTGGCACATGCTGCACTCGTCCCGAAGAAAACTCCATTTAGGGTGCAGTCTCGTAACCATAAACCATATAGGTATAAGGGATAAGAGGCTGCGAAAACAACTGGTTGTTGTTAAGACCGGATGGGAGGAGCTAGTCTTGTATGGCCGATGTACGCCTCCTTGAAGGGGCAACCAGGGAGAAGATAAGGGCGGCACCCTCCATTAGGGAGCCGATAAGTGTCAAAAGACGCAAATGTCATGAGGCTTTATTTTCGCAAGAGAATTTAGACTTATCATATTTGTGCAATGATCCCGCAGAGGCAATAATACTAACGCGAGGGTAAGACGAGATCAATGGGTTTTTACATGAAAATGTAAGAACGTCCTGCGATTTCGTCGCAAAGACGACAATGTGCCGGGATTTTATGGTCGCAAGAACATTTAAACCTGCCATCTTGTCGCAAATACAATGTCTGCGCAGAGGCAAAAATACTAAAGAAATGATAAGACAAGGTCAATGGGTCATTATATGAAAGTGTAAAGACGGCTGCGATCTTGTCGCAATGAATGGGTGGCAAAATAAGACCTTTACTTAGGAAGGCATAATAAGACCACACAAATAATGATAAGGCAAGATCAATAGATTTCTAAATCCATGAAGATATCTAGCGATCTTGTCGCAGTGATAATGTATAATTTCAAAAAAAAAAAAAAAAAAAAAAAAAAAAAAAAATGATGATTATATTTATATCTCGCGAGAATGATTATATTTAACTCGCGTCTTATGGACAGAGGCAAGAATGATTATATTTAACTCGCGAAGTTGATTATATCTTATGGACGGAGGCAAGTGTGAAGTTATATCTTATGGACGGAGGCAAGTGTGAAGTTATAATTACAAAGAAGGGTTACTTGATTAATATATCTGAATAAAGGAAGCAAAAGTTGAAATTTACATTCAATAGTCGAAGATGCATGTATACAGATATTACAAGAAATCAAAGAAGAAAGAGAAATTATTTCTTTGTTGGTTCTTCTTCTTCATCTGATTCTTTGGTTCCATCACTCTCGTCGTCAGATTCTTCTTCTTCTTCATTAGATTCACTATCAGAAACATCTGAAACGGGCAAGTTCTCGGGAACTTCTTCAGCTAGAAAAGGATATGAATGAAGAGGAATGTTGTGATCGTTACAAACTATCTCCGTAGCTTGATTGCGAAAACGAACAGCATCATTATTAAAATTCGCCACTGTAGTTTGGAATTCTTTGCTTGAGTTTAGAATATTTATTCTCGCGAGAGAGAGATCCATCGCGAGTTGTTCTTTTCGGTTTCAAGCTCTCCAATTCTAGTCTCGAAATCTCTTTTGATTCGAAAACATGAGGAAATGAATTAATGTTAATAATACAAAAGGAAAAAGAACAGAAAAATAAAGAAGTATGACAAACAACCTTCTCTTTCAAAGATCATATCCTTGATTAAGGTAGTTTGCTCGGTGCGAAGACTAACATCAACACCTAAGTTATTTCTAGCGTTATCTAAAACCTTCGCAGCCCAGGCAAATTCATCATCATTATTTATGACAAAAAGTGAACGAATTTGATCTTCTCGCTCGCTAAGTAGGGTATTCTGACGAAGGAGCTCATCTCGCTCAACTTGCACATCAAGGAGAGATTTTTGAAATTTTGCTAATGCCTGTGCACCTCTGTTAGTAATGCGATCTTTTTCATCTATGAGATCACTAACTTTCTTCCTTAAGGCTTTGGATTTCTTCTTGGAATCAAGGTACATTCGTTTAAAGTGATTAGCTAAACTTAAGCTAGCCCTATGCTCGATTTTTAAGAGATGGTGTTTGGATTGAAGATCCTTTAATGAAATAAGGTTAGCATCATTTGAAGAACTACTTAGAGATTCATTGAGGCGAGCAAGGAGTACATCATCATCCATGGGCTCGGGAAATGAATGAAGAAGAATGGACTCTTCAGAGAGATTATATATGTCTGCGAAAATAGTAAGTCAGGCAAAGAAAAGTAAATGATCAAATAAAAGAAATCTGAGGAATAAAGATTGCTATACCATAAAGCTGCTGATTTGCGCTTTCAAGAGTAGATACTCTATTTCGTTGAGAAGTAAGCTCAGCCTCCAGTTGTTTAATCCGTTCATCCTTCTCGCGAGATGTCGCAGACTTCATTCTCTAGTTCTCGCATCTTATCTTTAAGTTGCAAATTTTTCTTTTCGAGATTCTTTGTGTCTTTTCTCAAGGTCAGAGGCGACAACAAAAGAAACTCTCCCAGACTACAAAGAAAAATATAGAAATGATTAAGATAAGGTTTATAATTGAAGTCGCAAAGAAATAAAGAGATACAAACATACCAAAGCATTAAGAGCATTTAAGAAACTAGAAGTCACTTTGTTCTCGAGAAACCCCGCGAAACGACTCATTGTCCTCCAAAGCGGTGGGGCATCGCAAATCTTAGCGAGAGCCTCGCAGGTAGCTTGATTAAATGATCGTCCCCCAATCCTTGCATAGAATCGGAAAAAGATGCTAGACGGTTGCGCCATAGCGAGAGGTGGTTGAACGATTCTCCCTCGCAGAAGAAGTACCAATCTCATTTTCATTCTTATCAGAATTCTCACTTGTTTGAGAACTACAATGAGAAGAGGGATGGGTTTTCCGTTTTTTAGAAAACGGAGCGGAAGATTTGTCCTTGCGAGAAATGGCCTTATTCTTGCCTTTAGCCCTCGCAGCTCCAGTTTCTCCATCATTAATCTTTGCGGTTTCAACTTCTTCAACACCAATCTTCACACACGAATAAAGATAAGAAACAGAGGCAACAATATTGTTTAAAATAATAAAAGAAAATGTTTCTTACTTCATCCGTGAGTGATCGAAGTATCGCCAGGATATTTGGCTGAGGATTCTCTTTGTATTTCTTTCTCATTCTGGTGATCTAAAAATTTTTCTAAAAAGTTAATGAAGGAAAGAAATGGAAGATATAGCGAGGCGAATCTAAAATGAATGATATGTATATACCTCTTTTGTCTTCTCAGGCCACTTAAACTCCCAAGGATGATAATTCGTGAGATTGGTACCGGGAGTGCATGTGAGCTGCGATATAAGGTCCACTCGAGAAAGAGAGGTACAACCCACCACTTTTCATCTTTGGAGTAGCGAGGGATATTATTTTTACCCGAATGCCGATCAATGTCCCGCATAAGCGGTTTGTCAGCATCAACGTTATCATTTTTCTTCAATCGAACACCCCAGCGAGATTTATCGTTTCTCATAATTATGACTGAATAATTTGCAAAGAAATTATCCACAGTATACTTCTCGGCAATTATTGGTAAATTCGCAAATTGAGGATCTCTAACATTGTCAGGATATAAAGATCCTTTACCGGCACCACGAGAGGCGAATTCAAGCATCGGGCGAATACAATCGCCGTTCAATTGATAAATAGCCCGCGAGAATTTCTCGTGAGCAAGAATCTCATAAAATAATGGTATTTCGGGATTATATAAAGGAATGGGGAGCCTGCGAGGATTTGACCTAGCGAGACTATAATTTTCGATCATCACATTGATGATCAGAAAACAATTTTGCAGAAAGCATAGATGAGGATTCTTGATGTGGAATGGTAGATAAAGTGAAACCCTTTTCCTGTAATTTCTTTTGAACATCAGTAAAATGAGGAGCGTATGTACGACCAAGTGAAGCCATTATCAGAGTATAAGAATGAAGGGAGAAGTGAATAATTGAAAAGGAAGCAGTAGCAGAAGCGCAAATTGCGGAAGGAGAAAGGTGAAGAGAAGTTGCAGAGGGAAAATAAAAGAGAAGAAGAGAAAAAGGAGAAAGTTATATATAGAGAAGAGAGTTCTCGAGAAAATAAATGCATTTAATGTGAGATGGGACGTGAATGGTTAAGAATAATCGGTTGAAAGAGACGTGTCAAGAAAAGAGTGGAAGAAGAAACACCTGTAATAAATTCCGTACATAAACAAAACGAGTGAAAATGAACAATCGCAAGATAAAGATAAGCAGTTGCGGCACTTTAAAATATTGGTTCTCATGACATTCTCTTCTTCGCAGAGAAGACATGAGAAGAGGCAAGATGTAGGACCAGAATATCGCAACACTAATACTTCGCGAGATTAATAAACAGCTGCATCGCGAAGGAGTCGCATGGAGGTAAATAAATGACATAATAGATGACGACAGTTAGAACATGAGGAAAGTGTGAAGACTTGGCGAGATTTAAGAGTGTCGCGAAGGTAAACAGTTGTACATTCGCGAGCATTCGCGAGACGTTTCGAAAAATAAGGGACAGATATAGTTTGTCATCCACTATGTAATACCCTATATAAAGGGTCGAGTAAGTCTGTTGTAAGAGAGGTCTTTTGAATTGTGAAACAAGTCATTAGGAGAGAGAAAGTAAAGAGTGATTGTAATTTCTTTAGCTTTGTTCTACATTTCTTTGTAAATCTTTCAAGAAAACAATTAATAAAACACATCATTGTTCATCTTCAAATGGATTGATTAAACAGATTTGAGTGAGGGGTGTAGTGTGGGAAATCCTGCAACTACATTTTGGAAGTCCAAGGGTCTAGAAAAAACCTCTAAGTCGGGTGAATGATCTTGTGAGGTAGATTCATCTATGGAACTAGGTGAATCATCCACACAATCATCCACAGGGTCATCTATATGTTCTGTTTGGAACAGAGAGTCACTACAAGACTGATCATCATCATCATTAAATAATCTTTGGCATTCTAGAATTCTCAATCTTTGTTCCAAACTAGGTGGTGTGTGTTTGTAATACTTCTCATATATAGTTTGATGTGATTCTTCACTTACCATTTGTGGAGCAAAAACTCCATACCGTTGCCTATGCATATATTCAGCAAGCGTCGTCTCAGATGAGTTTTCCTGATAATTTGACTTTCTACGCATATATTCCGCCAGCGTCATCGTGGGTGACGTCTCCTCAGAAGAAGTCATCATCCTCAAAAATTCCCTGAAAATAAATACAAAAAGAAACGCATAAAAAGGAAAAAGAAAATACTGTACAAAATAAAAAAAATAAACCTAAAAATTAATCTAAAAACAAACCAGCGTCACAACGGCGCCAAAATGATTTAAGATTTTTCTTAGTTTTCGTAGTAGTAATTAAGATTCGTTCTCTCAGACTTGCGAAGATTAAATTTAAAGGTTTAAACAACAACGAAAATAATAAACAAAAGCGAGAGTCACTGGGTCTAGGATTCCACCGCATTCATATTAATAGGTTCAATTATTATTCTTCAACAATTATCGCTCAATAAACAAAACAACAAGGACTCTTATTTTTGCCAATGTAGATTCCCAAACATTAGTTATAAATCGTAAGAATGGGCCATCAAACATCTAAGCAAGCATGACCCATCTAATAAAATGATAACTAATTTTTTCAAATCTTAATTCTATTTTAATTAGTGCAAAAGTCATATAAAGAATTAATTAAAATTACCCACGTATGAAATTCGGCTTCCTCCGTCGACCCAGTGTAGGGGCTTAGCTTCTCATGATGAAAACACGCTCAAAATTCATTATTATTGCTCAAAGGGTGTTTACAAAGATGAAAAGGGAGAAGAAATTATGAAATAGGGTTTGTGTGATTTTATTTGTTACAAACCGATCTGTTACAGAGAACGATAAAACAAGAGTGTCGTTGTCACTGTTGATTTAAGTCTGCTCCTAAACTACGACCCTCAGTTAAGTGTCGTTGTTACTGTTGAAAAACGACGGACCCTTGTGCGTTGATGTTCTTCGTGTTCTTCACTATTTCTCTGCTGCTGCTGCAGATTTCTCTGCAGCAATTCTCTTGACTCTGTAGATTCCCCGATCACTCGATATCCCTTCCTCCTGCTTCCAAAATCCCTTTTATACTCAACAGACCCATCCAATCTTCGAGTAAATGCGAAAATCTTCTCTTTATTGCTCCCGGGAATAATTTCTTTTTTTTATCTGCTGCATGCTTTTACGGGCGTCAAACCTCCTTGTTTTATCCTATACACGTTCCAAACACGATACAGATTGAGTC
This sequence comes from Papaver armeniacum, assembly GCA_023531295.1. Lineage (NCBI taxonomy): Eukaryota > Viridiplantae > Streptophyta > Magnoliopsida > Ranunculales > Papaveraceae > Papaver > Papaver armeniacum. Next base: position 130,378 of record JAJJWW010019394.1, read on the forward strand.
AAACTCTTTAATACCTCAAACCAGCCTCAGTTTTACTCGGGATATGATGTAGAGAACGTGAAATATTCTCGTGTCTCTGTTTTATTTCATCGCCACATTCACTCCTATTTCTTCGAATCCAACAAACCTACCATTCCTGTTTTAGCTTAAAAAGAGACTGACAATCAAATTCCTCGGAAAATTCTTAAGAAATCTTGCTCCAATTCAAATCAGAAAATCAAACAAAATATCGAATCTTTAATACTGCCCCTGTTTACGAGAAATCTTATCTTCTTTCCAATTTTAACTCTAGTAATGTTCCTGTTTTAGTCAAACAGGCTAAACCAACCAAATCCCGTGAAAAACTATGAGAAAATCACGTCCAAATCCGATACAGAAATATCGCAGGTGAATGGTCTTTCTTTCCCGCCAAATTGTGTTTAAACGAAGAAGAAAGGTGGACAGCCCTTAGCCAAATCCGGAGTGTGAAAAGCAATAGGTGTTGGATAATAAAGAAGGTGCCCCTTATCAAATAAGGTGCCCCTTAGTAATTGAGGTGTCCCTTAACCAACATTGAGAGTCCGAATAACACGTGTCCTCCGGGGTACAAAAATCACTTTTCGAGCAACTTTCTCCATAAGAGCTTATTTCACAAAAACACCTACAAATAAGTTTATTAGTGATAAAATGAGTCACAGCTAATGTATTTATGGGTGAAAATGAGTCGCACTTTCGTGCTCATCATTTACCAACTGGGTACTCTTCGATCTTCCCCATTCATATACAATCGACGGTAGCAAGCAGAATTAATTAACTGAATTTTAGCTCAATCAACTTATCCAAACCGACTGACTTGAACCCATGATTTATTTCCTTCTTGCCTTCTAAATTCTCCTTTGACCCATTAAACACAACCCTTGAGAGCATGGTTAGCTTCAACTAGACTTGGCATGGGCACTAGCTCAGTGAAGAAACTTGGTAGCAGAACTGGTTCAGCTGAACTGAACGTGTTATGTAAGGCTAGTTGGTCAGGCATTTCTACGAACACCTTCTGTGCATTCTGCAGACTGATGATGGCTAGGCACTGTCTGTATTTTGAAGATCACAAATCAGCTCCTTCCCTGTACAGAATCATTCCCATTGACAAACCCATTCATTTATAATTGTCCATAATCTCAGAAACGCACTTCACAATCTTCATCTCTGCTTTGAGATGAAATACAACTCCAACGAACCATTTTCCTTCCCTATGTTCTTGCGGCTGGAAACTCCTTCAAAACCCTTATAAACTCATCCAGTTTGCTGGCAAAATCAAATTAGAATCAAACCCATTCTTTTAAACCTTCCCGAATTCATAGAATCCTCATTAATCATCTTTGCTCACCGTCAGAAGTTAATGGCAGAGCTTATCCTTATTCCCTGGATTTTAATGCCTTTAAGCTCAAGTTATTCTCTGCCTTTTCAAATCTGAATATAACCCAACTCTCCCAAACGTACAGGACTCCCAGACTCTTCTTAATCTTCAAACATCGATGGAAGTCAACTACTTGTTCTCCACTGGTTTCTCAGTCTCAAACGAAAACACAAATATAGCACAGACTCGAGTTCCTTCTTCATCGTTCAAGCACGAGCCTGGGTTCATGGCATGCAGGCAGTGTGACTTGGTGCAGCTTCTTGTTCCAGCGATTAGAACCTTGGTCTGAAATGCGAAATAATCTGGTTTTCTGAAGTTTATGTTAAAAGAGAAAAGCAGGTGGACCTTAGGCAAACCGTGTCTGTCTTTAACAAATCTCAAAAGCTGCTCATTGGCAGTTTCGAGCATTACTATATGGTGCTCCAGTAGTCTCTGTTTTCAGCGCATTATAGACTAGTATCCCTGCTACACTTCGAGTCGCTACCAAAGCAGTGAATTAACTTCGTTTTCGCACCTTTCACATCGCATGACTCCAATGTACCTATAAAATACATAAAAAATCGTAATATACAAATTTATAGGAAAAATAGCGAAGAAAAGCATACGAAATTGATATTCAAAAGATGTAATTTAGGCACCTATCAAATTCCCCCACACTTAATCTTTGCTAGTCCTCGAGCAAACAAAACAAAACTAAAATACAACAACTCCGTGTCGTCGAGGCTATGATTACTTTTAGCATAAATAACAAGCCTTTAAATCCCTAGGTGTCCCTAGTGGACGAGTTATAGTCTCGTGAAGGTTTACAAGAGGTGTACCTACAAAATCTTTTACTCCAAATTCCAACTACCTGTGAAAAATCTATGAACGAATCCAAAATGACTACAGGAGGAAGTACCTTGATGCAAATCCAATTCATATATAAGTAAACAAAGCTCTACTCAGAAGGTTGAACAAACCACAATACTCGGAATCTAACAAACCACAATCACACATGAATAGATTAAGAAGATGGATATAAAAATAAATATTTGCGGATGCTTACTAAAGTGAACGGTGTTTCCCATATCTGTCTGAAGGTCACTGCCAAGATGAACCTATGATCAAATGGATTGAGTTACTGGTCTGAATTCTAATATCAACTCAGCTGGCATATACAAGGGAATCAGTGGTCGATAATCCTAATTCTAGATCAACTCGACTGGCAAATACAAGGGAACCAGCGGTCGATTTATTAATTGAACAATAATTATTATTAATTGAACAATAATAAGTATTTTGATAGTTTAGGAAATATGGGAAGAGTTATCTATATAAAGAGCTCTTTGTTTTAATATTAAACAGTTTATAATAATAATAACTTTTTTTTTTCTTTTCACTTTTTTTTTTGAATTGACAACATGATTAGATCTTTTGGATCCAAGCACATGCTTCTTGTCAGCATATTACATGGTAATTCCCGTGGATCCTGCATTCCACGCTTGTTTAGGCGACAGAGACAGGGAGAACACACACATATTGCTATCCAAGTGTCTTTTTTTTTTTTTTTTTGCATATTTCATTTATTTTATATACTCCTGTTGGTCTAATTGGTCTGGTCTCTTTTTTTTTTTAGTAACTCAATCACTATATTTCATCCTAGCAGTAATAACAATTCGATGTTAGTGACCCACCAAATCACTTAGAGAAACAAAAAGTTGCAAAAATAAAAACAGAAGGTGATATGGTGACGATTCCGATATATGGTAACAACTATCATGTTATTTCTAACTCCTGAGCTATGTCCTTTTAGTTAACGGGTTCCTCAACTCCTGCAACCAAGATGGTTCCATCCACTTATATTGTTTAGTGTCATCCTGAAGGCACAAGTTTCTAGATTTTGAAGTTTATCATGCAACTTTTTTTTTCTACTTTTTAACTAAAGCATCAAACTCTACAAATTATATACAAATTACATAAATTGATACTCCAACTCATAGTTATTTCTGAACAATAGAGGATAAACAATAAACAAGCTATTTAGTTGGCATCTAATCCCGACTCAGCTAATATATGCCTCACCGTCAAGAAAAAATGCCATCTACTTAGAAAGGCTAGTGTTTATTCTAAATTTTTCAAAAATCTCTAAAAGTTGGAGTTTTGTATACGTCAATTTTTTGGTTCATATTATACCCTACCCCCACACTTAAATCAAACATTGTCCTCAATGTTTCAAACCATTGCAAAAAGAATAAGAGGAATACTTGAAAAAGACAAGGAAGTAAGAATTGGAATTGTGCACCTGATTGACGCATACAAGTAAGAATTAATACAAACTCCCCATATATCAACAATCTGAAAATTTGGGGATCCACCCACAAAACAATCTGCATATATAGCAAAAGCTTCACAAGAACATTAGCAAATGGTGGGAAAAATGAAATTATCATCCCACTAGAGCCACCCTCACACTTAGTCCCTTCTACACTCGGAAGTGTATACAAAACATAAGTGGAAAGCAATTCTATTGGTTTTTCTTCGCAAACCTGCACGGAGCTAAATTCATACATATATGGTGGATACTTAGAAGCAAGGAATTCAGAAAGAACTTGAGAAGCATTCAATTCCAGCCCCAAATGAGGTACCTTCTTAAAAGATGGATTAACAACTCTTTGGGAAGCTACTTCTAGTTTGGGAGGATCATCATTAGATGGAGATTCATGTAAAGGGTTAGACAAACCTCGCATAATCTCACGCATTACGGGATCCTCAGTACTTCTGAAAAAGTCCATTGATTCTCCTACATCACAAGTATCACAATTCTCATTCAAACTCTTTACGAGCCATTCTTCATCAGTTTCTTCTATATCCAAGTCCTCCTCATCGGAAAATAAATCAAAGTCTTCCATAAGAAAATTGTCGTAATCCTTATGTGCTTCGTCACAAGTTGACTTCTCATTCAAAGTATTCACAATCTCTGAATTAGGGGTGCGGTGCACAAAGAAGTCATAATCATCATCGCTCTCATACACAACATAAGTCTTACCATCAATAATTGTAGTGTTTCTAGACTCAACTTCTTCCTTTTGAATAGGAGAATGATCATTATGATCATGAGTTGAGCTAGTATCACCATCATTATCAACATTTTCCAAAGGTTCATCATCCTCGGAATCTTCTTCTTGGGGCTCTTATCCATTATCAACACAGCGGTTAACCTCATCATGTATGGCCCTAGAAATTGCTTGAAGAGTATCTTCCGTTGCTCCCTCTTCTTCCAACTGCTCATATTGTCTAAAGAGTTTCTTTATGTTAACACGTTTTTCGCTACTACTCACAATAGGTTCTTTAGACCATGTTTCTTCCCGTTGAATGGGTGAAAGATCATAAGTATGATCCGGAACAGGTCTAAATACACTATCATATGTTTCACTAGGTACGAAACTCGGCACGTTGGGAGTTGAGTCAATCGGGTTCCATGTACGTTGCCAATCCATGAATTCATTAGGCATCTGCAAGAAACTAGATTGGAACGTATGAGAAGTATAACTATCCCCCCATCCTTGTGATTTTCCACTTACATAACCACCAAAAGGTTGCTGCAATGTATGAGAAAAATCACAAGGTCTTGTAGAATAGTCATCATAACCAAAAGATTGGTTTTGATTGTATCCCACATATGGTTGGAAGCTATTGTAAGAGTGAAATTGAAAATCAGAATTATTACCATAGTATGCTTGGTCTTGTGAACCATATATATTGTTCCCAAAAGGATACATCTTGAAAATTATGCACACAACTCGTTAAGAGACTTACCTCTTGTTCCCAATTGTGCACACACGCAAACAAGTGATTTTCGCACCTGAAAATAAAATTCTAAGAAAAAAAATTAGCAAAAGATAAAAATAAAAACTAAATGCAAAAACAGAAAATCAAATAACAACTCAAACTACCGATTGCTCCCCGGCAGCGGCGCCAATTTTGACGAGGTGTTGAACTCGCAAAAATAAATTCCTTACTTCTCTTAACACTAATTAGTAGTACAATGACAAGCAGGTTCGTTCCTAAGGGAGAGTTGAGTCCAAGTTGTCGATTCAATTTCTGAATATGAAATGCAAATATGAGAATGAGAAGGATCAAGGAATCTTTCTCAGCCACGAAACGTGAATCTTATCAATATAGCTATGTTTCTGCAAAGTACCCATTACTAACAATCCTAGAATATTTAGTACGCTCAAATATCCCGCAATCTCTTAATTCACCGGACACGGAAGCGCTCGACTAACGGATTCTACTTGCCAAGTTTCCTAGAAGTACGCTCTCTAGGTGTGACTTAAACAAATGCATTAAGTTATATGAGATAGGCTATTCCTAGTGACAAACACATAAGCTCGATTCATCTACTAGTGTCATTCAATCCACATGGATATTTAACAAAATCCCATCATCAATAACCACATATTACTACTTGCATTAAAACTCTCTAGACAATTACGGGTCGAAAAGGTCTCAACTAGCATTAGAATCACCAAACAACCATTCAATTTGTAACTTAAACGATTGAGAAATAATTCATAAACAATATTGGTACCGTAGAGAATAAGAAATAACAAGGTAAATTGAAAGAAAACATGCACTTTAAATATCAATTTGAATTCAAGTTCGGACGTTGAAATTGTCCCTAATCAAATATGCTTAGCTACACATAACAATAGAGTTCATAGCAGATAAAGATGAAACCACAGAAAATATTAATTCAAAACCAAGTTATCAAACCAAACAGCAGCTGAGGTGGAATGGATATTGTGGATGTGATTTGGCAGGCGATGATGTTGTGCTGAACTGATGGTGGAACGATCTTGCTGCAAGCTTCCGCAGGGCTGTATGGCTTGAACTATGAAGTGCTGGTGGCTTTTGTACTGGATGTCAACTCTTTTCCTATGCACTGGAGATGGTGTAACTGCGAACTGGAGGTTATGAAGATGGTAATGGAGATGATGGGTGTATGCTGTGGATGCAGGAGATGATGCTGGTGTATGCGGGTGGAGATGGATGAAGGTGGATATGAATGATGGTGGTGGTAGTATGCAAAGAGGTGGTACTACCTGTGTAAGGGTTTTGAGAGGAGAAAAGCTCCTCTCTGTGGAGGTGGAAGCAGTTGCGAGCGGCGGGTATGAGATGATATCCGTTTTCTGTAGGTTTAGGTCTTCTTATAGATTTCCGTTTCTTGTTGCGAACTTGCATCCTACGCCAACCATCTTTCCTAATCCTTTACCAACTGGGTAGTCTTCGGTCTTCCTCATTCATATCCAATCGACGGTAGCAATCAGACTTAATTAACTGAATTATAGCTCAATCAACTTATCCAAACCGACTGACTTGAACCCCTGATTTATTTCCTTCTTGCCCTCTAAATTCTCTCTTGACCCATTGAACACAACCCTTGAGAGCATGGTTAGCTTCAACTAGATTTGGCATGGGCACTGGTTCAGTAAAGAAACTTGGTAGCAGAACTGGTTCAGCTGAACTGAACGTGTTATGTAAGGCTAGTTGGTCAGGCATTTCTACGAACACCTTCTGTGCATTCTGGAGATTGATGATGGCTAGGCACTGTCTGTATTTTGAAGATCACAAATCAGCTCCTTCCCTGCAAAGAATCATTCCCATTGACAAACCCATTCATTTATAATCTTCCATAATCTCAGAAACGCACTTCACAATCTTCATCTCTACTTTGAGCTGAAATATAACTCCAACGAACCATTTTCCTTCCCTGTGTTCTTGCGGATGGAAACTCATTCAAAACCCTTATAAACTCATCCAGTTTGCTGGCAAAATAAAATTAGAATCAAACCCATTCTTTTAAACCTTCCCGAATTCAGAGAATCCTCATTAATCATCTTTTCTCACCGTCAGAAGTTAATGGCAGAGCTCATCCTTCTTCCCTGGATTTTAATGCCTTTAATCTCATGGTGGGTTTGGATGTAGAATTTTAAAGGTGGGATTTATGGGTCCAAGGGATTTGGTGGAATTACGTTTCCCTCGGTACGTTTGGTTGCCCAAATCCCTGGAATCACGTTTCCCATGTGAATTACTTTTCCAACAAATCCTCCATATGGAGTCCGACCCCTCCCCCCTAAGATTTGTTGGGAAACTTCTCAAGGGATTTATGGACCCACTTTTTTAAACTCTAAATGCCATATATTTACAATTTTAAGATTCTAAAATAATGCCAAACAATATATAGACTTTAAAAACAAGATAATTTTATGAATCCTGGAGTTTTAACTAAGTTACCAAACACACGAAGGATTCAACTGAATCCCAGAATTTGTAATCCCATGGGATTATAAATCCTGGAAATCGTGAATTCTGCAAACAAACCCACCATCAAGTTATTCTCTGCCTTTTCAAATCTGAATAGAACCCAACTCTCCCAAACGTACAGGACTCCCAGACTCTTCTTAATTTTCAAACATCAATGGAAGTCAACTACTTGTTCTCCACTGGTTTCTCAGTCTCAAACGAAAACACAAATATAGCATAGACTCGAGTTCCTTCTTCATCGTTCAAGCACGAGCCTGGGTTCATGGCATGCCGGCAGTGTGACTTGGTGCAGCTTCTTGTTCCAGCGACTAGAACCTTGGTCTGAAATGCGAAACAATCTGGTTTTCTGAAATTTAGGTTAAAAGAGAAAAGCAGGTGGACCTTAGGCAAACCATGTATGTCTTTAACAAATCTCAAAAGCAACTCATTGGCAGCTTCGAGCATTACTATATGGTGCTCCAGTAGTCTCTGTTTTCAGCGCATTGTAGACTAGTATCCCTGCTACACTTCGAGTCGCTACCAAAGCATTCAATTAACTTCATTTTCGCACCTTTCACATCGCATGACTCCAATGTACCTATAAAATACATAACAAATCGTAATATACAAATTTACAGGAAAAATAACAAAGAAAAGCATATGAAATTGATATTCAAAAGATATAATTTAGGCACCTATCAAGTTACACATACGGGTACATCTATGTGGATCTGAAAGTAGGGCCAATTCAATCCACTGTCAAGTTTCACGTGATCAAGAAAGACCCTGATTATTACATGATACTCGGAAGACCATGGCTCCATGATAATAAGGTTGTTCCTTCGACGTACCATCAATGTATGAAAGCTTTGCTCAACAACAAAATTGTCCGCATTGCAGCTTCAGTGTATCCTTATGCTCCGGTTTATGATGCGGAGTTCCTGGAACCTCCAAAGAGCATCCCCGAACCTCCAAGCAAGATCTACGGTACTCCACTTCCACGTTGGAAATTTATTGAGAAAACTGACAAACCATGATCAACATATGCTAAATCTATCAAACCATCTACCACACCGCTCAAGCATCGTCAGGGTCAAGGTACGACTCATAAAAAATCCAATTTCATTACTAATTACGATGCGGAAGGGAGAGTCATTTATCTCCGTCAAAAAGATTAGAAATTAACATGGGAGGTCGATGAAAAGTCTCCCTACCCTGAAGAATCATGCCAGAGTGAGCAATCGCCCAATGAAGAAATTCGAGATGCACCACGACAGCTGTAAGATGGAACGGATTCCACAACTGACGATCTTGAGACTATCAACATCGGAATAGATGAAAACCCAAGGCCGATTTTAATCAGTTCTGCTCTCTCATCTGAGGAATGAGAAGGATTGATAGGTCTGTTGAAAGAGTATCAAGATATCTTTGCCTGGACGTACGAAGAGATGCCCGGCCTAGATGACAAATTAGTCACTCATTATTTGCACATCACTCCCGGTTCCAAACCTGTCAAGCAACCGCCCAGGCAGTTCAGACATGATGTCGAGGAACAAATCAAAGTCGAGATCCAGAAGTTACTAACAGTAAGGTTCATCAGACCCATTCAACATCCAACATGGCTGGCAAACATTGTCTCAGTCAAGAAGAAGAATGGTCAAATCCGATGTTGTGTGGACTTCAGGAACCTGAACAAATGTTGCCCGAAGGAAGATTTTCCCTTACCCAACATTGATATGCTCGTTGATGCAACCAGTGGTCACGACATGTTCTCATTCATGGATGGTTACAACGGATACAACCAAATCAAGATGTACGAACATGATGCTAACAAGACCACATTCCGGACTCCCATTGGAAACTTTCATTATACGGTGATGCCCTTTGGACTGAAGAATGCAGGAGCCACTTACCAGCGAGCCATGACCGCAATATTCCACGACATGATGCACAAGCAATTGGAAGATTATGTCGATGACGTGGTGGTGAAGTCGAAAACTCGAGCATCCCACCTGGAAATTCTGAGGCAAGTTTTCGAAAGATGCAGGGAATATAAGTTAAAGATGAATCCTATGGAGTGTGCTTTTGGTATTTCCTCCGGAAAGTTTCTAGGATTCCTGGTCACTGTAGAAGGAATGAAGGTCGATCCAGACAAGACAAAAGCCATCACTACCATGCCTCCTCCACGCACCGTGAAAGAGCTCCAGAGTTTTATGGGCAAGGTAAATTATATTCGGCGTTTCATTCCTGGGTTGGCTCAACTCATTGCTTCGTTCACTCCTCTACTAAAGAAAGGAGCAAGTTTTACATGGACGATCGTTCAATAGGAGGCATTTCAGAATATACAGGAAATACTATTATCACCTGCTGTCATGAAATCTCCAGTGCAAGAACGGCCTCTAATACTTTATACAGCTTCCAGTGATGTCGCTATCAGAGCACTTCTCGCTCAAGATGATGAAGAAGGCATCAAACGCCCAATCTATTACTTCAGTCGTACGATGAGGGATGCTCAACTCCGATACCTAAAAGCTGAAAGAGCGTGTTTAGCATTGATTCACGCGATCCAGAAGTTTAGACATTATCTACTATCGAACAGAGTTGTGTTGGTGGCCAAAGCCGATCTCATAAAATTCTTACTGTCGAAACCTGCACTGATTGGAAGACCGAAAATATGGCTACTTCAGATGTCAGAGTTCGACATAGCATGTGTGCCGCCTAAATCAATCAAAGGGCAAGCAGTTGTAGACTTACTTGCTGCTTTTCCTGGAGAAGACATCACAATGCTGCATGAAGAAGTGCCCGGTGATTTTCCAGAGATCTCAATTTTTTCAGGAAGAAACGTGGCTATTGTACTTTGATGGATCCGCCACTCCGAGCAATGATACTGGCGGAGCAGGTATTGTACTAGTATCTCCATCCGGTAAAGTCTTCTCACATTTATTCAAGCTGGATTTTAACTGCACCAACAATTCGGCAGAATATGAAGCTTTTCTCCTAGGGTTATCTTTGGCCAAGCAAGCAGGAGCGATGCACCTGGAGATAATAGGATACTCAAAGTTGATGGTCAATCAAATGAATGGCGTGTACTCTCTCAGAGAAGTAACACTTGCTCCATTCAGGGCCGAAGCACAACGATTATAAGCTCATTTTTCTGATACAACAATTGTGCATACTGGCCGCACCAATAACAGACACGCTGACTGTCTAGCGACTCTTGCGTCCAAGCTGCAGTTTGAAGGGTCAGAGAAATCCATCACCGTGCAAAGACATTCTGTATCATCTACCTTACTTAATCAAGTTTAAGATGCTCAATCGATCGACTGGCGGGCACCCATCATTCATGAATTGAGCAGTTCTCTTACAGAAGGGAAAATCAGCCTCAAGGAGTTGAAAAACTTTTTTCTGCTGCATGGAGCATTATATTATCGCAATACTGATGGATCCTTGTCACGATGCCTTAGAGACGAGGAAGCGAGCGAGCAACTCAAACGTATACATGAGGAAATATACGGACAAACCCTGGTAGTCACACTTTACAGAAGGATTCAAAGACTCGGGTACTATTGGCCCTCCATGAAGGCTCAATCGAGAATGTTACAAGGGTCCTGTCCCAATTGTCAGACACCACCTCACCATTTGGAGGTTCTAAAAATCCACCATACTGGGGATTAGAGACAACCTTACATAAAATATCTTCGTGACAACGATCTTCCGTCGGAGAAGAAATGAGCGATAAAACTCACCCAGAGGGCCAAACATTTTGTCTACCTAGAAGGGATTTTGTATCACAAAAGCTTTGGTGGGAACCTTCTGAGATGCTTGGCCGGGCATGAAATTCCTACAATCTTGAAAGAGATGCACGATGGTGAACACCAAGGAAAGAAGAAATTATTTCTCCAAATCCATGAGAAATATTATTGGCCGACCATGGAAGACGATGCAGCTGCCTATGTTCGGAAATGTCATCAATGCCAAATTCATGGTAACCTCATTCACACTCCTTGACTTCCATTACACTCTGTGAGAAGTCCATGGCCCTTCTATAGCTGGGGACTGGATATCATCGGAAAAATCAATCCAGCATCTTCGAAGCAGCAGGAATGCATCATCACATCAACGGAGTATTTCACCAAATGGGTCGAAGCTATTCCTCTTAGAAGCACCATTGGAGTCACATATCATATGTAGATTCGGCGTTCCTAAATATATCATCACGGATAATGGAACTCCTTTTGCCAACAAACATGTCGCAGAATTGCTCGAGGAATATGGAATCAAATAGATTTTCTCCACACCATACTATCCCCAAGGAAACGGACAAGCGGAGAGCACCAACATAACCTTGATTCGGATTCTTAGTCGAACAGTTCATGACAATCCACGAACGTGGCATAAAGAATTGACCATGGCTTTATGGGCCTACCGCACCGCACCAAGAAGCTCAATTGGGACTTCACCGTATTCTCTCGTCTATGGCGCTGATGTTATTCTCCCAGCTGAGATCAAGATTCCCTCTGCAAGAATCGCAGAAGCCAGTGGAGTGCAGTGGGATGAAGCTGAAGTGTCTAATTCAAGAATTGCTGAATTGGACATGCTCGATTCAAGAAGAACCAAGGTAGAAAAATACGTGGAAACCTACAAACAAAGGATTTCCAAGGCATACAACAAAATGGTAAGACCTCGAACATTCCAAGTAGGAGATTTGGTTTTGAAAATAGCAAAGCATATTCAACAAGACATGTCCGCTCCCAAGTTCTCTCCGAAATGGGAAGGGCCTTATGTAATCATCAAGGCAGTATCCAGCGGATATCACAAAATCTTAGTTGTTTAATGGAGGAGTGTAAGGAAATATCATCAATGGCAAGTGGCTCAAGGCATATTATGCTTGAACGATCAGTAAACAATTATATGTTAAATTTCAAAATATAATTTCTATTCCTTCAAAGAGTATGCAATATGCTCATTCGTTCGAAATTCAAAAAAATTCATGAATCTCACAAAATTCTTACAATCATCTATTTTATTCAAAAACAAGTCTCAATCTTATAAAAAAAAAATCTCTCTCAAACGCTCACTCAGAGAAAATAATCCAACAACAAATAAGTTTTACTGAAATCCATTTCAAGCCTTTTTTGAATATTTTTAGTCTTCACTTTCAAGTCCTGGACAACTTTCTCAACTCTTGCAGATTCCAGCACGAGAGCTTTCTCCTCTTCCATGACAGCGGTTGCAGCAGAAATCACATTAGCAGCAGCTGTCGCTCTATCAATCTTGATGACCTCGAGACGACGACAGAGACAGCCTATGTTGAACCGCAAGGTCTCACAGTTTGAGATCATATTATCTCATCTATGCAATTCTTGGTTTTTGACATTTCGCAGATTTGTCCTGTTCATCTCATCAATAATAGGCAACAAACCGGCGACGGTAGTCAACAAAGTTGGCAGAAAACCTCTCCATACTTCATTAGTAGCAATGTGTCCATACCTCCTCCAGATCTTGGTGTAAATGGATGCATAACACTTGGGAACGATGAAACCACCGACTAGCTGATTGTCCGGGCAGACGTTGACCATGGGGGTATCGAATGGAAGCCCGACCATTGGGTACTCACGAACAGGAACCCTGGAATCAGCATCTACAGAGTTGGTTGAGTTTTCGTCAGCACGGTTGTCAGCATCATCATTGGCCGCAACCACAGACTTTCCATTCCTTCTCTTCCTAGCATCGACGACGACATGAACATCAACCTGCAGAAATGTTCAATTTCAGTAAAAATTGGAAAAACACTTGATCGAAGGAAATCTTCAGTCACAGACTCACGGACGTTCCAGCAGCAACACGAGCAGACCTATAGCGAGCAGGAGCTTTAACAGTCCGCTTAGGCCTTACACTGTAAGAGGAAGAAGGAAGTCGATTCCTCTAATTGCCCTGCAACAAATCATTTTCTTCGGTCAGCCATTATGACTGCATGAAAATAAAAGAAAGTGTGCAACTTACCGAGATGGACGTCCCAACCTCATGGTTTGCCAGAGATATGTTTTGAGAAGAAGCACTGCTACCAGACATGGTGATAATAAGAGGTATGATCGTAATCAGAATTTCTTCTGATAATGTACATGAGCAGAAGAAGATGTGTCGTATAAATAGAAAACCCTAAGTTTTGAAAGTCAAAACAGAAGACAGTGGATACTTATCTTCTACGAATGGTCAAATCAGTTACGATTTCTACTGAGACTCTAGATCTCAAACTAGATTACGTTGGTGATGTGGAAGAAGAGCGACAATACTGTAGACAGGGGATTGATGGTTCAACCAAGCGCAGTCAATATTTTGACGGAAATTGATGATTTGTGCAAATCATGATTCCTTGGTTTGCTCGTGCAGTCATACTTCAGAAGACTGTGGTTAATTTTCACACGCGTGGGCACGAATCCATTAAGAGTGTGAGAAGGATTGGGCAAGACGAGGAAATAAGGGATTATTATTCGAAAAATAATTTCTAATTCAACGACTCCACACTCAAATTACTCAAATAATCAGAGTGATATCTACTTCAACAAAAATAAACGGTCTCAGAAAGATTGGCAAGCAAGCTTAATCATTGGATTCCGATGTGTCAGACTCGTCGCTGTCTCTGAAATCGTCTTTAGAGTCTCCACCGGACTCCTCTTCAGAGCTATTTTCAGAATCAATAACTTCTTCATCATCTTCAGGGTCGTTGTACATCGCATCCAAGTAGTCATATTCTTCACATTCAGCTTTGAAATCATCTCTAGCCAACCGCTCAACCCTTATACTAGGCGGGTGTGGCTTAACTTTGCGTCTGATAGGCTCCCAAGCAGATTCAATTTCTTCGGCATCTGAATCTGAGGCTACACCATCTGCACGAGACCAAGTTTCATCCTTAGCTGCTAGCCTCTTTTGCTGATAAGTGGCTAATTTTTCATCCTCGACTTCTCTCTTCAAAATTCCATCACGAACAGCTTTCAGACAATCGAGGGGCAAACTGTTTTTTATCTCGTTAGCATCTTTCATTGATCGATCCATCCTGGCACGTGCCTCCGCTACAGAAATCTTCATCTCTGGCCCAGGAATCTCAGAATCCTCCTCAGAAGAGCTAGAAGAATGGTCACTGCTAGAAGTCATCATTATCTGAAGCCAGAAATATAAGAGTCATGGATATGCCAATATCAAATTCGCAGCAAAATGGTAATCCTCAACTCTTACCTATTTACGGTTTAACGAACTTAGTGATAAAAAAGTAAAACTTCGAAAACTTGCTCACTCCTTCAAACCTTCAAAGATGAGCAACACTCATTATTTGAAGTCGACACTTGACTTTTCACGAAATTTTGCACAATTCACATAATCTTTTCACGTGAACATTTACTGATTTTACCATGTGTACATACACTATGAAATCACAAATTCATGTAAACATTGTTTGCTTTCAACAATTACTCAAAAATCAAAATTTGATTTCTTTGACAAAATTCTTTTTTAAACTCACGTACATAAAAAAAAAAGTTTGATGTGAGTGAAAAACTCACGGAATTTTCAAAAAAAAAATCTCTTTTTACGTGAGTTATTGTTAAAAAAAAATTTTGTTTTGCTCAAACGAGCATTTGCCTATGAAACGAGGGTCTTTCCTATTTTTGTAAAGGTCCATATGTTCCAAATAAAATTTTGAAAGTCTACAAACAAAATTTTATCATGAAGTGCAGGTCTATTTCAAAAATATCTTAGGATTATTGTTTATTACTTTAACTACGAACGAACGTACGTTCCTAAAAGTATTTGTGTGAAGATTCACACTTTAAAATTAAAATTTTGATTTTCATGAAACCTCATAAACAAAATTTTCTCTACTGCAACTAGACCATGTCTATTTAAAAATATATACATCTCTTTCATGTTAGGGATTATTGTTCATTTCCTAAACTGACGGACGGACGGACGATCGTTTGCTAAAAACAATTTTTAATGAAACCTACATCTTCATGCATACATATGAAATTTTGTCTTATGAAAAACTCATGAATAACACAAAAAAAAAAAATCGGACTTACCTGGTCGGCGTCGGCCGGAACTTGGCCGGACGGTGGTCGGTGACGGTCGGCGGCGACTGAAATCCGGCCAAAAAAGCTCCTCCTCTGTTCAAGCGTGAAGAGATGAAGGGGATGGTGGTCGGTCAAGCTAGGAAAATTTTTTTAAAAAAAATTAGGGCTTCTTCCCTTTTATAGCAAATTTATTTCCAAAACCTAATAAAACATGGATTTCCTTTTTTGGGCTCGGGCCCACAAACGCTAAACCGACCAAAACCGGATGTCCGACCGCCCAAATCAGCACTGCTTCGTCCCTCCGTGCTCACGAAATGACACTCAATCTTACTGTCAGGGCACTTACCTAAGCATTTGCTCGTACATGACACCATTGGAGCAAATTGAGGATTCTGAAAATACCTTTGTACGACCGAGTTCAACTACTTATCTCGTCGACTGGAAAATCACCATCTAATGCTTATTGTGGAACATGACTGTCCCTCACTAAGTAGGGGACTTAATGTTGATGGTGGATTTTCGACAAAGGTCAAAATCGTAAAATCATGATACTGCATGTTTCTGACCCGGCTTCAGGAACGCATGTGACGATTCATATTTTACGATCCGTGAACCGTTTCACGATCTCTGATCGAGTTCCTCTCAGAGCCATGATGAATATGTTTCTCGAAAGGCCTCCCACTAGCTGAGCGTTCGATGATGTGCATTTCATCGTGACCTCTATGTAGAATAACATGATTGGGCAGTCCTCTGAACATAATTGTTTGTCGGAGGGCTTAACGCCTTCAGGACGTCGGCGATACTCGTTGTTCCCTGACTACATAGAGAGACCCACCTCTACATAGAAGAAAGATTGGGCGATTCTCTGGACATAATTGTTTGTCGGAGGGCTTAACGCCTTCAGGACGTCGGAGAAACTCGTTGTTCCCTGACTATGTAGAGAGACCGTGTATAGATTCAGGCGGCTCTCCTACATAATTGTTTGTTGAGGGGGCTAAACGCCCTCAGGACGTCAACAACGCTGCACGTTATTCCCTGACTATGTACCTTTCAGAACGAGTATGATGCTTCAACTATCTCATATCTCGATTCTACAATAGATTAATTCTACCGTGACATTCGCCACTGAATTCCTAGAAAATAATATATTATATCTCATTACTCTGTTCCATGAATCCCCCGCTGACTCCATGGATTAGTAATAGATAACCAATTCATCTCATTACTCTGTTCCCTGAATTCCTCGGCTGGATTCATGGATTAGTAATATATGCATAATTCATGATTATTACTCTGTTTCATGAATAATTCTCCACTGAATTTCATAAATTAATAATAATTACTCAACAATCGGGCATATGGACTATCACTGAGTAAGCCCCAATAAAATGGTGCAAGTGTACTCAGCAATGATGCACGAACGAACACCCAAATGCACGAACGAGCATTCGAAATATGGACAAACGAGGAATCCTACACAAAATAGGAGAGAGAAAATAATAATACAAAAATAAAAAAGAGGCGCCTAGGGACCGGGCCGACCGGCCGGCCAGCCATGCCGCCGGGGCCGGTCCCCCACGCCTCTTCCTTTTATTTTTCTTATTTTATTTATTTTCATGAACTCATGAAAACTCCTTCATTCAAGCAACTTTCCTTGTTTGGGCAAAACTCACGGTTTCTCCATATTTTCACGGTTTCATGAAAAATAATAAAAATAGGAAAGGTTTTGCGGGACCGTACTACCTAGCCGGCCGTCCATGCCTTAGCCGTGGACGGTACCACACCTTTCAATCCCTTGTTTTCACAATTATTATTTCCCTCATCTCATGAAACTCCTCCGTTTGAGCAAAAATCATGGTTTCTTCATATTTTCTCAAATATTGCACAAACCATGAAAAAGCTAAAAAGTCAAACGGTCACATGACCGACTAGGCTATTCACGAAAAATATTAAAATATTATTATTATTATTATATTCTCAAAATATTGATCGAACGAGCAAAGTCCGACTTGCTCATTCGAGCAAAATCAAGAATTTCAGTCAAAGATCAAACTCTTCTAAAAAAATCAAAAAAATTGCTCAAACGCACACCAGAAAGTGCCAAAACTCTCAGGATTGAGACACGGATATAATGGTGACACGGGCATGCTTCCTTAACCGACCGATGGCCGGCCTAAGGCTTGCAAGGAGCCGGCCCCACACATTTTTATAATTTTGATATAATTTGCTCAATTTCTCAAATTGGGTCCAAACTCTTTCCAACCAACTTGAAATTTCCTCAATCGACCATCAGCTGGTCCCACGACCACCAAGGGCCGGTTTCATGCCCTCTTGGTTGGTCCCTCACTTCTCCATAAATTAGGTTTTATTACCTAATGCTCAGACGTTCACTATTTTAATAAATGATGAAACCGACATTTTATCATCATTCTTTCACCAACCGGTCAACTAAGGACCCTGCACGCTCACTCGATCTCTTGGGCACCGCATGGTACTCCATCATCTCATGGGGTCCCACCTATTTTAAGCAATTCATCAATTGACGAACAATTGATCAAAAATTAGGGTTTTGAACAAACGCTCCACAAATCATCATTCTGAGCAAGTTCAATCACTAATAAATTTATGTTGATCCAGTAATCAAAATTCATATTAATTACATAATATTTGGTAGTCTACCAATATTTAATTAATATTTCATTGGATCCCGTTACCAATAATTTTTCGAATTGAGCAATACTTGCTCAGTTGCTCGAATATTGATCCAACTATCAATATTCAGTAATTCGTCGAATTGAGCAACTCGAATATTGATCTAACTATCAATATTACGTAATATTGATTCAACTCAATATTCAACAATTCGTCGAATTCACAATATTTGCTCATACGAGAAATATCAACATCATTCAAGAACTATACGTCTTAACAGACATGTTCGATCCATGAATCACTGAGCATTCGTCACTCATGCTCAATCCAACAAAACTTAGACTCACTGTCTAATAATTCAATCACCGACTAATCAAATACACGTCTGCTTTGCAGACTCCACGTTCGTGAGACATCAATCACGTCACATGGGGGCTATCAATTAGGGTTTTGGTCTGGCGTCCTACAACACGTGTGTTCATCCAAGATGAGAAACATGAGTAAGTCGTGCAAGTGGTTGAGGGAGTTAGCAAAGTAGTGGGTTGACGATCAACCAAGTCTCCGCACGACATGGAACTGATTTTGAAAAAGCGGGGGTACAACAACCACACCCAATATTTCGCTTAGCAATCTGTATGGAAAAACTCCAATATACTTTCAAGAGAATCAACTAGACTCAATCTTAATAAAGTATATCAAAGAGTTATATCTCTCTTTCTTGATTCAATTCCTTCTCAAGCAAATAGAAATCTGCAAGTCTAATCGAATACAAGAGAAATCACTTGAACGGTGCCAAAGACCAATGTTCAAGGATCAATCAATTTCAATCAACAACCAAAAGTCGGATTTCCAATTGATTGATTCAAACGCACAACCTGTGATATTTCAATTATATAACAAAATATAATGCGAAATAAAAATAACACAGACACTAGAATTTTGTTAACGAGGAAACCGAAAATGCAGAAAAACCCCGGGACCTAGTCCAGATTGAACACCACACTGTATTAAGCCGCTACAGAAACTAGCCTACTACAAACTAACTTCGGTCTGGACTGTAGTTGAACCCCAATCAATCTCACACTGATTCAAGGTACAGTTGCGCTCCTTACGTCTCTGATCCCAGCAGGATACTACACACTTGATTCCCTTAGCTGATCTCACCCACAACTAAGAGTTTCTACGACCCAGAGTCGAAGACTTTAATAAACAAATCTGTATCACACAGAAAAGTCTATGGAATAGATAAATCTGTCTCCCATAGAAATACCTACAAGTTTTGTTCCGTCTTTTGATAAATCAAGGTGAATAGGAACCAATTGATAACCCGGACTTATATTCCCGAAGAACATCCTAGTATTATCAATCACCTCACAATAATCTTAATCGACGCGGCGAAAGAATATATTGTGGAATCACAAATGATGAGACGAAGATGTTTGTGACTACTTTTATATCTTGCTTATCGGAGATATCAATCTCAAGCCAATCGTTATGATTGTACTCAACACGATAGAATCAGCAAGATCAGATCACACAACTACGAGAAAGTAGTATCGGTCTGGCTTCACAATCCCAATGAAGTCTTTAAGTCGTTAACCTGGTTTTCAAGAAGAAACCTAAGGTTAAAGGAGAATCGACTCTAGCTAATACAACTAGTATCACACGGAAGGTGTGGGGATTGGGTTTCCCAGTTGCTAGAGTTCTCCCTTGTATAGTCTTTCAAATTAGAGTTTGCAATCAATGTTAGCTTGGTAATAAAGCATTCAATATTCACCGTTAGATGAAAACCTGATTATATTCAAGCTAATATCTTTCAACCGTTGGATCGAAAACTTAGCTTGTTACACACAAATGAAATGCATGATTTTAGGTTTGTGTAACCATACCCAAACATGTACATTTGTTGGTTCAACAATAGTTAACCAAATGGTTAGCCATATGAGCACTTTCATATCAACCATATTCTTCTTCACCATAACTAGTTCAAATGACTCAAATGAACTAGTTAGAGAGTTATTCAATTGCAAGGAAATCTTATGTAACTACACAAGACACAATTGAAGCAAAAACAATTTGATTCACTCGAATCGGTTCATGAACTTTATAGCCACGATTTGCATTTAGCATTCCTTAGTTAATATGAATGAGTTCACAAACAATCATTTTTAGATATAACCAACTTAAGTTCGCAGACTTAGTTCGCGGACTTAAGTTCCCGGAAGTAGTTCTCAAACTCCAGCAGAATTTCTCGGGTCGAGAACTTTCGCCAGTTCGCGGACTGGGTTCGCGGACTGAGTTCGCTGAATGAGTTCACGGCTCTTATTCCGATTCTCTTGATCAACAAAGTTTGCAAACTTCGGTTCAAGGAAAAATGACTTATACATATATGTGTTGCCACACAATGCTTATATCCACCATTGGTTATATAATCTAAACTCTCATTTCAATCATTGAAACATTCTTAGAGGACGTTATATAGTTGTTAATCACAAACCATTTTTCGTCAAAGCAATTTTCAAAGTGATTGAAATATAACATGACTTTCGTCACTAGGTAAAGTTGAACTTGGCCAAAGCGAAAGCTTACCAACACATATTTCGAAAAATAGATAGGCAAGATAAACTCGGCTCGAAATAGCAAATGTGTATAATCAAAGTCTATATAGCAAAACGACTTTTGTCTCAAAATAGGAGATATAGTAGATAGACTTTTGAGTGATAGATAAGTTCAAGTCTCCACATACCTTTTTATTCGATGAAGTTCCACCAGTTCCTTGAGTAGTCCTTCGTCTTGTATGATGATTGCCATGGAGTTCTTGAGCTCAACTACACTTTCTATCCTAGTCCGAGACTTAGCTATAGTAGACTAGAAATCAAGACTTATAGTTTTGATCACTAACATTGACAAACATGCTTGAGATAGCAACGCATGCGAGTTCGACCGATCAATGCTCTAACAATCTCCCCCTTTGTCAATTTTAGTGACAAAACTATCAATACATATGAAATACAAAAATCAATGAATTAACTTTTGTAGCTCCTATTCCACATGCCTAATCTTCAACATTACTCGAAATCTTCATCACTTCTAAGTACTCCAATGATCCCAAAGGTTGTAAGTTCAGCATCATCGTTGTTGAAAATCCGTAGCTATAACAACGAGAAAACAAGAGTTCTCAATCATTGTTATACAGTGTCATAGTATCATTATATATTATCAAAGTTCAATTGTATCACAACTTCGACAACAATACTATGGTGATATGTATCACTCCCCCTTAGTCAATACTCCATCTCACATGGAAACCACTCCCCCTTACATAATGATCCGAAAACCATATGTATTTGTAGTGTAAACTATATATTAATTCTCCCTCATTTTGTCAATAAAATTGGCAAAGGTACGAAAACGGGATCCTAATAAAATTTCCGAAAGAGACATTTCATGACCAAAAGAAAGTACATATCATCTTATGTAGATGCAATCATATAGCCGAAGCTAAATGCATTCATCAAGGAGTCTATAAAGATACAAGATAACCCCTATAATATTCCACAGCCGCACTCCCCACAAAGATTTGGCAATTAAGCACAAGTTCAATTAAGAACTCCCCCCCATAATATGTCATTCCCGAAAGAACAACAAGAGCGACCTTAATTTCAAAAGAAAAGAAGGATTTCTTTGGACATAACAAATCACATACAAGTATGAATTTGAATCCAAAATACTCAATTAAATTAACCACAAGAGAACCCATGATTAATTTAATCAGATTTTCTCAACATAAGTGAACTTATGGAGACTCAAAAATACTCAACTAGATTAATCACAAGAGAACCCATAATTAATCTAATCAGAATACACAACCAAATTAACCACAAAAGTAATCAATTTAATTGGTCATGCTCGACATAAGAGAACTTACGGAGCAAAAACTAAATAACCAAACAAGGATGATTAATTTAGTTGAACATGTTCAACATAAAGTACCTCACGGAGCAACAACTAAGCCAAACAATAACTCAGTCGATAGATCTCAACATAAGACACCTTATGGAACAACACAGTATATACACAAATTGTGGATCGAAGATCGACCTAATACCGTGGAATAGACAAGGATTCATTCTATTTTCCATCACCATTTGCACAATGACATACAATAGACATAATCCTTGTAAACAAAAGATTTTAACCTATCTTCCATCAATAATTGACATAATAGGCTTAACTTTTGTATTTGTCAAAAGTTCATTCCTTCTTTTATCAACACATGCATATCGACCAAAAGGACTTAACTTTTTAAAAGGTATGGGACAATCATAGTTCACGGACGAAAACACACATATCCCATAACAAATTGCAATATATAAAACCATAAAGATTAATACTGCAAAAATCATCTTTCAAACAATTTTAGAATTTAAACCAATAAATCTAAAAACATGAAGATGAAAACGTTGGATATAGCTATGTGTAATCACAATAATGGCTATTCCAAACTCTAGTATTCTTCTAAACAAAACAAGAAAATAGAAGATTTACTAGACGTATAAACTCCTATAGAGAGAATGATCTGAAAAACACTAAACTCGGTCAGCAACCAGAGATTGAACATGGACGAGTTCATCAGTTGCTTTCTTCAGTTCGTTTTTCAAAAACTCAAGATTCCTTGTTGCAATTCCGAGTTGTTCACGTATGACCTCAAAACCTCGAAGAAGATTTCCTACCAGTTGTGAAGACATCTGAACTGGTAGTTTGTTTTCATGATCAATGGCATGATATCATGTTATGAAAACAGGATTCTTGTGAAACTCGATAGTCTTCCCTTTCTTGACATCAACATCTTTGTTACTTCCATTCATTGTGCACACCAAATATTGGTAAAACCTTTTGACATTACGGAACTATGTATCAAGAGATGACACATAAGTGTATATAAATAAGTTCCATGGAAAACCCTAGGAAAGCTTGTATACGTTCGTGTGCGTCAGGTGTTCGTGCACTTGTGGTCACGGCCCTAAAGTGTGACCAAGAGGAGGAATCATGTGTGTCAAGACTAATAGTTGAGAATCAACTATTTGTAGGAAGCACACATATACAGGGAATTTTTCTCAAAGGAGGATGATCATGATTATCTTCAAGAGAAGAACTGGAGCGAAGCTCAACAGATTTTAAGATCAAAATCAAAGAAGGAAAGGAAAACACACACTTTTGACAGCATTCTCAAGATACACTTCTTGATACTATGAGCATCCTCCCTAAACTACAAGAAGAATGCTACATTGTGCAGCTATCAGGTTGTGTTTATATGAGCATTTTGCTCACCAATATTGACTTCTTCTTTTTCTCCTTCAAGCGGATTTAGAGATAGATCACTTGACTTACTTGAGGAAGTTTTATCAAGAGAGGAATAAGAAGTACCTGAGTCAGCCGCTTTCCTTGTCTTTTTGATGCTCCGTTTGAGTTTGTTTATGCTGATCTTAAGCTCTGATACTCGATTATTTATATGCATGAAATCTGGAGCAGAAACATTTGATTTACCGTCTCCTTTAGAGAGATAAAATGAACCCCACTTTTCTTTATTTCTCCTATGCCTTTTTCTCTTTTCAGAGCCATTCAAGAAGTCAGTTCTCCTTCTACCATTGTCGATGTTTTTTTTTTGTTTCAAAAACACAATTAAGAAACGTCTTATCACATAATTTTTCTTGATTGTCAACAATAAGGGGGAGAATTGAACAAAGAGAAGTTCTTCCCTTTTTGTGTATCACGGAACCACTCTGACACGTTTCGGAACGAGACTCGTTTGTGAAGCTGTTCTAGGTTCCACGTATGTGAACCACACATGTGTCGAGAGATGGACTTGTTTGGTGCAAATTAGGAGCGATAGATCACATGTATTTGTAAGAACAAAAATGAATTTTGCACACCATGACACCAGGAGAGAGTTTCTTTCCAACAACTCTTAATTCTTGCATTATTGGAGAATTCCCAAGGAATTGTTTCTAAAGATTTTTCAAAGAACATCCAGAGAGCACAATAAGACTTGTGTTTCCGATTTCTTATTTTCAACCTTATGAGAAACCATTTCTGAAGATAATTTTTTGCATTGCAAAGGGAAACTCTTTCGATAAAAAGATACGTCCTTGTTTCTTTAATGAAAACAATACCATTATCTTGAAAGAAAGTGTCAGGAATTGAGCAGTGAATCAATTCATCATTTGAGATGATGTACTCAGATGACTGAGATTTAAACTCCTCTTGCAAATCGTTCAGTTTGTTAAAACCATATGAAGTACACAGAGGAGTAGTATTACACTCACTTGTAGATGGGGACAAATGATTCGCTGGTTTTTACGGAATTGAGAAGATGATCGCACAGAGGAGACTCCTTGAACCGAACGAAATGGTTAACCTCACACAGATGCACTGTAAGAAGGGAGTGCTTTGAATTCGAGAGATCAATCTGTAGTACTCCGGCCTAAACCAAGACAATGGTCGTTCCAGAGTAAATTAGGTCACAAGAGAGGATGGGTCGGTCTGTAGGAGGGAAGCTGAGAAATGTGTGAGATCAATGGTGATCGAAGATTGTAGGTGTGTTGTGTATTTTGAAAATAAGATAAATTCTGAATGATTGAATTTTCTCTGTTGAGAGTTGGATTGTTAATCTCGTGTTGTCGACCTGAGATTGTCCTTCTTTCAATCATGATTCAGAGATTTATTTATATTGCCGGAATTGAAACACCATGATCTCATGAAATATGACAGTTGATGAAATCAAAGAATGAGGAAGTGGAAATCGTGTTAAAACCAGTTGCTCAACGTGCGGAGACTTGGTTGATTTTCCATCCACTAATTTGTTAACTCCTTCAACTGATTGCACGACTTGCTCACATTCTCATCGTGTGTATGAACACACGAGCCGTAGACTGCCAGACCAAAACCCTAGTTAATATCCCCCCATGTAACACGATTGATGTCTCGTGTGATCATGGAGTCTGCAAGGCAGACGTGTATTTAGTTAGTCAGTTGCTGACTTCATGACTTCATGGGACGATGAGTCCTTATTTTGTTGAGTTGAACGTGATTTGGAAATGTTCTGAGACTATGGAATTGAACATGTCTGTTGAGACATAGATATGATGTGTGAATAAGTTAACGTGAGCAAATATTGCTCATTGATGAATTGTTGAATATTGATAGTTGAACCATTATTCTTTGATTTGAGCAAGTATTGCTCATCTGAGCAAATATTGCTCGTTTGATGAATTATGGTAGCATGACCAAATAAAATATTAAATCAGAATACTGGCAATTGAACCGAGTATGATAAATAAAATGTTGATCACGGGATCAACGTAAAATTATTAGCGTTTGAATATGGAATCATTAACCTTGGACTCAAAACCCTAATTTGATCAATTGATGATTTATTGATGGTTTATTGAGAATTAACCACAGAAAAGGAGGGACCGGATACATGGGATTATGGGTCGACCATGTAGTGCCCAGATGCTCACGTGAGCAAATATCAAGATCTCCTGAAGACCAGTTAATTTGTTGATGAAAGGATGATTAAATGCTGGTTTAATCATTTATTAAAATAATGCTGAACCTTAGGTGATAAAACCCAATTAATTATGAAGAGATGATTGACCGACCAAGGAGTCATGAAACCGGCCCTGGGTGTTCACGGGATCAAATGATGATCGTTCCATGAAGTTCCAAGTTGTTTGGAAGAGTTTTGGACCTAATACGTGCAATTGTGCAAATTAGGTCAAATTATGAGAATACGTGGGACCGGCTTCTTGCAAGCCAAATATCCAACCTTGGTTGGTCAAGGTAACATATGCTCACGTCACCAAAGTGTCCGTATCTCAATTCTGAGAATTTTGATATTTTCTGGTGTGCGTTTGAGCAACATTTTGAGAAAATATGAAGAAATCAAGGTTTTTGCTGAAACCGTCAAAACCTTCATGATATGAAGGAAAATAATATAAAATGAGGGAATCATGAAGTGTGGGACCGGCATGACCGGCCAGCTTGGGCCCGGTCCCACAAGTTTCCTTAATTTTATGTATTTTTTGTGTATTTTCCCATAATTTGAAGGAAACATCATGAAATCAAGGAATTTCATGGGATTAAGGAAACATGAAAAATATAATAATAATGAAATAGGGCGTGTGGGGCCAGCTAGGGCATGACCGGCCGGCTATGGCCCGGTCCCACGGGTTTCCTAATTTTATATTATTTTTCATGGGATCAAGGAAATATCATGAGATTAAGGAGTTTTCATGAGATTAGGGAAATAATAATAAAATAATGAGGAACCATGAGGTGTGGGGCCAGTAGGGATCAAGGCATGGCCGGTTGGCCAATAATCACGGCCCCACAATATTTTCCCTAATTTTATATTATTTCCTCAGTGTGAAGGAAACACCATGAAACTGAGGAGTTTCCTCAAAACAAAGGATATTTGTTCAAATGAAAGGATTTTCATGAGATCGAGGAAAATAATAAAATATGATAAAATATATAATTTGGGCGTGGGACTGGTCACGGCATGACTGTCCGGCCGGTGAGCCAGTCCCCTAGCGCCTTGACTATTATTTTATTATTTTCTTTCCTATTTGCATAGGTTCATCGTCTCGTCGTATTTTGAAATACTTGTTTGTTCATTCAGGTGTTTGTTAATGCATTATTTGTCGAATACATTTACACCATTTTGGTCGGGGCTTACTCGAAGGTAACTCAGATGCCCATGTGTTGAATATTTATTATAACCCATGGAATTCTGCTGGGAAGAACCATAAATTGAAGTAACGAAATATTATAAAAATATTGAATATTTTCTAGGGATTTGAATCTATTAATTTTGAGAATAATTAATTAATGGCTCTATACTAGCAGGCAAGCTGTCTAGGAGCCGTCTAATCTTTCGATTTTATATAGAAGTAATTACTAAATTGCTCAGTATTCGTGAGATATGCCGTTGCCTCAGCTGAGAGACTACATATCTATATATATACTCTGAGGGACAGTATTCTCAGTCAGAGATTCTCATTGCATTATCTTTCATGCTGTCAATAAGAGACATGAGCCTCAATATTCATCTGATTGCTGGATCAGGAATACATATAAGTATGGGTTTACGATTTTAGCCTTTGTCGAAAATCCACCATCTACATTAAGTCCCTTGCTTAGTGAGGAAAGTCGTGTTCCTCAGTCAGCATTGAATGGTGATTTTACGGTTACAGATGATATAAGTAATTGAACTTAATCATAAGATAAGACCTTTCCGAATTTTGATAGTACGATCAAACCATGGCTTGAACGAATATCCCAGTAGCATGATAGGGCGTCGCCTATTGAGTAAAAATTGATGTTGAACCGCTGATTTTGATGACGGGACCTTGGTCGTTTTAGGATTCACGGGCCTGGCCCAATAAGGAAATCCTTGTAAAATTAGGTTTTGGAAATAAAATTTGATATAAAAGGAATTTATCCTTTTATTATTTTTTATTTCTTCTTCACACGACCAGTGCTTCATCACGCTTTCATAACCTTCACGCCGAGTGAGGAGGAAAATTTTCATAGGAGTTTCAGCGGAGTTTCAGAAGCCAATTTCCCGGTCGGCCAATTCCGTCGCCACTACCGTAAATGTAAGCGTTTTTTTCCCCTTGAGTTTATGAGTTTTTCATGCCTTGATCATGATAAAATTATGTGCCAAGTGACGTCGAAAACCCTCGTTTTTGAAAAAGCGTAATCGTTTTTTTTTTCCCGCCTCCAAACGAGTTAGGTCATAATCGGAAGTTTTATGAGTTTTTCATTTTTTAATGCCTTGATCATGATAAAATTATGTGTATATATGAGTGTCAAGAAGTTCATATAACTACCGAATATGAGCCCAAAGAGATTTTGAAAACCCTCGTTTTTGAAAACGTATGTTCGTATGATCGTTAGTTTTTGAAAACTAATAATAATGAGTCTATTCATGACTTCCGATTATAGAGTGGCTCTCTTTGCAAATATCCTACCATAATCGGTAGTAAAGATAGTTCATATAACTACCGAATATTTGCAAAATGTGATTTTGCAAAAATCCTCACCATAATGGTAGTAAATGAAGTTATCATGACTTCCGCCATGGGCTTCCTTTGCAAATAGTTCATATAACATATAACTACCGAATATAGAGTTGCCCCAAAATGTGATTTTGCAAAAATCTCTTTTTTTGAATTTTGGTTGAGCCTATAATCGGTAAGAAAGGAAGAGCTATCATGACTTCCGATTATCTGCCGCTCTCTTTGCAAATATCCGACCATAATCGGTAGTCAAGATAGTTCATATAACTACCGAATATAGAGTAGCCCCAAAATGAGATTTTGCAAAAAAATCCTCTTTTTTGAATTTTGTTGAGCATATAATCGGTAAGATAGGAAGAGTTATCATGACTTCCGATTATATCTTGACTCCCGATTCAATTATTCTCGAGAATTAAATGACTGTGTCGGCAGCGGACTGAAAACCAGAAAAAAATCCAAAACAGACTGAAATTCAATTTTTCGTAGAAAAAATTTATCTACGAGACGTTGTCTCGCACTCTGCGATTATGAAGGGGCATACAAGTATTTTCATCCTATTTTGTCTTTTGTGTCGCCCCCTAATTCTTTTGGGTCGCCCTAAAAGTGCCAGGATAATAATCCCTGATTTAGGAGAGATTTTTTTTTTTTTTATATATATGCACTTGTGTCCAGTGATAAAATTTTGTTTATGAGCTTTCATGTAAATCAAAACTTTATCTTATAATGTGTGAGTTTTCACAAAATTGGAATAAACCTTCGTTTCGAAGACGTATGACGATACGAAGGAATTTTTTTTTTTTTTTTGTAAAATCGTGGCCTGTCCAGGAAAATATTTTTTGTAAGAAAACCGTGACATGCTCTTGTGGAGAAAAATTTTATGCGAGTTGTGACTCACAAGACAAGAAAGTGAGGTATTGTTACCGTTTTTGTAAACATATATTTTCAAAACCCAAGTTTGATTTTGAGTAATTCAAAGTAAACAATTATTTATGATGAAATAATGTTTTAGTTTTCATGATTCTAGGGTGAATGTTCACATAGTAGAAATGTTCATGATTTTATGAAAATCTGAGTTTCGTTCGTTTTTGTAGGTTTCGAAGAAACGAACGATTTTGAGGTGTTAACTCTAGCATTACTATCAATATCGTTAGTGGAAGCATAAAAGGTAAGAGTTAAGAGTTACCGTTTTTTGCCAATGGACCTATTTGCATGTTTGTAATTTTTGTGCTTCTGATTCCAGAAAATGTCAACTACCAGCAACATCGATTACGATTATTGGTATTCCTCTTCTTCTTCTAGCTCTTCTGATGAGGATTCCAAAGCTCTTGTAGAAAAATCGAAAGCTATGGCTATTCATGATGAGGGAGCGAAGCCTAGCGTATCCTTGAATGAGCGGAGGGTCACTTTTGCTGAACTTAGGAAAAGAAAAGTTGAGGACGATGAAAAAGAGGCTTGTCAGCGTGAAAAGCTATGTTGCACGGACACTCCAAGAAAGATGCCGTAACCGTGTCGGACACGTAAACGGACACGACACTTCTCGACACTCGATGGACACGCCACATCATGTGGCGCGTAAAAATTGTTATTGGACACTTTGCGGACACCAATTGGACACTTTCGGACACGTCATAAATGATTTATTTTGGTTTGGAAAATCAAAATAAACTAAATGAGACGCTAATTTATTCTTGTTTTAGTCAAATCCAAGCATGATTCATGAAAAACTTTAGCATTATTATATTATTATTAATTTTATATAATTAGTAATCAAATATTTTAAAAATAAGAGTAATTATTTTGTTGTGTAGATTGTAATAATATTTTATTTTAATGATGTGAATAATATATATAACGTGTCCCCGTAACCCGTTTTTTTTTTTAGATTTGACGTGTCCCCATAACCGTGTCGTGTCATAACCGTGTCCCGTGTCCGTGTCCGTGCAACATAGGTGAAAAGGATCGAATCCGGCGCAGAATACAAAGGGCTGAGGAGAGACGTCAATTCTTGGACGGGGTTCCTTCTGACTCTGATGCTGATGCTTCTGAAGAAGAGATTACATGGGAGTTACCATAGCGCAAGATTAAGCCAGATCGATATGAAAGAGAGTTCCGGAAGACCATGAAGCAAATTGAAGACGAAGCTGAAGCGTAAGAGGACTCGGACTCAGATGATGATCTTGATGCTTATCCGAACTTCATCGACGCTGATTCTGACGAAGAGGAAGATAGTGATGACAACTCTGATGACTCGGATGACGAAAAGGGCAGTGATGACGAATCTGATAATTAGGATGAGTCTGTCGAGTAGCTTTATTTCCATCTTCTTTTCTTTTTTAAACATTTGAATGTTGTTTAGGCTTCGTAGTAGACATTTATTTGATGATTTGAATGGCTTTGCTTCAGAGCTAAGGTTTTCTTCTGAATAAACACTTTACTAATGTTGATTCCTTCTGATCGAATGAAATGAACCAATGTCCATGCGCTTAAATCCATCATGATCTCTTTCGATGATCTTCGTCTTATGAGAAGTAACATAACACGGTTAAGAGACACATGACACGTACAAAGCCGCGTGGCTTTTCTTTGACTATGTCATTGTCAGTCCCCAGTGCGTTATTTTCCTCCGCGTCTTCAGTATCAACCTTTGAAACTCAGGATTTCAGTGAAACTCGTAACTGAATTGACTATTCGCAGAAGATAAACCTCCACCGTGTCTAATATATATCTTCAAGACTTTGAGTCTATCATCTACGCAAATATTTCTTCCATTCATGAGTCAGTTTCATCGTGCATCGAATTCTCGATCATACCTTGTTGTCACTATGTCAAGCAGTAGTATTTCTTCTCAAGATGATCCTCATTCGAAGCGTGAAATAGCAGCGTCCATCTCAGTAAGTTGTATCTCTTTTTAATCTTTGTATGATCAAGATTATTGATCATAAGAAAACGATTTATTGCAGGATAATCAGAAGAATGCTTCTTCTCATATTTCGAGGCCCGAGCGAACTGTTAGAGCTCCTGTCCGGTATAGGTCGGCTCGTCTTTGAATTTGGATCATCTGTAAGCAATCTTATAACTCTTAAGATTCCACTGTGCTCCATTTTGGTGAAATTAAATACTCTTTCGTTTCATTGCAGGCGGATGTTCGTGTTGTTGTCGATGTCAGACGAAAAAGGAGTGGAAAGCCTGTGACTGTAGTCGAGGTTGAAGATAACAACGACCGGGTCGGTGAATATTCTGTAGAGTCTGTGGAGATAGGAGACAGTGTTCATGCTCGTGAATATCCCACGGCTGGACTCTCATTTGAAGCCCCTTTGATCAATACTTTCCCGGACAGTGAAGTGGTTGGCGGATTCGTCATTCCCAAATGTCACGCGCCTCTGTATACTAAGATCTGGAAGAAGTATGGCCACATTGCCACTACAAAAGTATGGAAAGGCTTTCTTCCAACCCTTTTAACCATGGTAGCTGGGTTGTTGCCGATCATTGAGGAAATGAACCAGATGCACTTGCGAGATGTCAAGAACCATGAGCTTCATAAATGGGATGAGATAATCTCAAACTGTGAGATATTGCGATTTAATGTGAGCTGGCTTCGTCGTCGACTTGAGATAATCAAGATTCATAAGGCGGCGGAGGCTGCTGATGCAATTTCCATGACCACTGCGTTATTGGAGGAGGAGAAGATACTGGCTCTGGAATCATCCAGGGTCGAGAAGGCAGTTGAGGATTTGAAGGCAAAGACCAGGATCTTTCAAAAGAAACTTGACAAAGTTTCTTATAGGGATTATCCACTGCTGGATGGTTTGCTCTGAGTGAGCATTTATAATGGTTTTTTTTTTTTTTTGAATAGGTTTAAGTAGGTGGAATAATTGATCATGTTATGAGGAAATTTTGTTCATTCATGAAATGTTTAATGAACAAAGGAGCATTTTGCACGCTCTTTGGAGGAACATAAATTACATTCTGAAAATGCTTTGAAATGATGAAATGGTGAAAAGATAATTGTTTTCCATGGATCAGACGTAATATGCTTTGAGCCATTTACCATTGATTATATTTCCTTTCACTCCTCCATCAATCTTTAAGATTTTGTAATATCCGCTGGATACTGCTTTGTTAACTACATATGGTCCTTCCCATTTAGGAGAGAACTTGTGAGCGGACATGTCTTGTTGAATATGTTTTGCAGTCTTTAATACCATATCTCCTACTTGAAATGTTCGAGGTCTTACCATTTTGTTGTAGGCTCTAGAGATTCTTTGTTTGTAGGCTTATACATATTTTTCCACCTTAGCCCGCTTCGACTCGAGCATGTCTAGTTCAACAACTCTTGAGTTGGACACTTCGGCCTCATCCCATCGTATTCCACTGGAAATTGCAATCCGTGCTGAAGGAATTTTGATTTCTGCCGGCAGTATGGCGTCGGCCCCATAGACAAGAAAATATGGTGAAGTCCCAATCGAACTCCTTGGCGCGGTTCGATAAGCCCATAAAGCCATAGGTAACTGTTCATGCCAGGTTCGAGGATTATCATGGACTGTTCGGCTGAGAATCCGGATCAAAGTTTTGTTGGTACTCTCTGCTTATCCGTTTCCTTGGGGATAATACGGCGTGGAGAAAACTTGTTTGATGCCGTATTCCTCGAGCAATTCTGTCACGTGCTTGTTGGCAAAAGGAGTCCCATTATCAGTGACAATATGTTTGGGAACGCCGAATCTGAATATTATGTACTCTTTGATGAAGTCTGCAATTGTGACTCCAGTGGTGCTTCGAAGAGGAATAGCTTCAACCCATTAGGTAAAATACTCGGTTGCAGTGATGATGTATTCATGCTGCTTCGAAGATGCTGGATTGATTTTCCCGATGATATCCAGTCCCCAGCTATATAAAGGCCATGGACTATTCACAGAATTCAATGGAAGACAGGGTGTGTGAATGAGGTTACCATGGATTTGGCATTGATGACACCTTTGAACATGTGCAGCTGCATCGTCTTCCATGGTTGGCCAATAATATTTCTCATGAATCTGGAGAAATAATTTCCTTTTTCCTTGATGTTCTCCATCATGCATCTCTTTTAAAATCGTTGGGATTTCATGCTCGGCTAAGCATCTTAGCAAGTTTCCACCAAAGATTTTGCGGTATAAGATTCCATAAAGAAGCACAAATCTCTTAACCCTTTGAATGAGTTTGATGGTTTCTTTCTTTTCCGACGGTAATTCATTGTCCTGGAGATATTTGATATAAGGTTCCCTCCAGTCCCCAGTCTGATGGGCTGTCAGAGCTTCTAAGTGATGAGGAGGCATCTGACAATTGGAACATGACTTTTGCAGAATTCTTGATTGAGCTTCCATGGAAGGCCAATAGTATCCCATTCTTTGAAGCTTTCTGTAGAGTGTTACCACCAACGTCTGTCCGCATGTTTCTTCATGTATGCGCTTGAGTTGTTCGTTCGCTTCGTCATTTCCAAGGCATCGTGATAATGACCCATAAGAGTTTCGATAGTTTAACGCTCCATGAAGTAAGAAATAATTCTTCAATTCCTTGAGACTGACTTTCCCTTCTGAAAGAAAACTGCTCAATTCGTGAATAATAGGCGCTCTCCAATCATCTGCTTGAATGTCTTCGACTTGAGCGAGCCATGTGGATGAAACATCACGCCTTTGTATAGTGATTGTTTTCTATGCTCCTTCAAATTGCAGCTTAGAAGCGAGATTCGCCAGGCAGTCAGCATGCCTATTGTTGGTTCGTCCAGTATGGATAATCGTTGCATCAGCAAAGTAGGTTAAAAGCCGTTGAGCTTCAGTCCTGAACGGAGCAAGTGTGATTTATTTAAGGGAGTATGTTCCATTCATTTGATTGACCAGTAGTTTCGAATCTCCCCTTATCTCTAGGTGCGTTTCTCCTGCTTGCTTGGCCAGTGACAATCCGGCTTCGTATTCTGCTAAATTATTGGTGCAGTGGAAATCCAGCTTGAATGTATGTGAGAAGACTTCGCCGGATGGAGAGACTAACACTATGCCTGCTCCTCCAGTGTCGTTGCTAGGGGTGGCAGAACCATCAAAGTATAAAAGCCACGTCTCTTCTTTAACAGCTAGGATATCTGGAAATTCACCAGGCACATCTTCATGTAACATTTTTGCATCCTCTCCTGGAAAAGCATCGAGCAAGTATGCAACTGCTTGGCCTTTGATTGCTTTGGGCGGTGTACATGCTATGTCAAATTCTGACATTTGGAGTAGCCATTTTGCTGGTCTTCCTATCAAGGCTGGCTTTGATAGTAGAAACTCTATAGGGTCAGCTTTGGAAACAAGCACGACCCTACTGGATAGTAAATAGTGCCTGAATTTTTGAATTGCATGCACTAATGCCAGACATGCCCTCTCAGCCTTTGGATACCGGAGTTGAGCATCTCGCATTGTACGACTGAAGTAGTAGATTGGTCGTTCGATGCCTTCGTCGTCTTCTTGAGCCAGGAGTGCTCCGATAGCGACATCACTAGAAGCTGTGTAAAGTATAAGCGGTCGTCCTTGCACCGGCGACTTCATGACAGCAGGTGATAACAATATCTGTTGTATCTTCTGGAATGCTTCTTACTGAACGGTCGTCCATGTAAAACTTGCTCCTTTCTTCAGTAAGGGGGTGAATGAAGCAACGAGTTGAGCCAATCCTGGAATGAAGCGTCGGATATAATTTACCTTGCCCATGAAACTCTGGAGTTCTTTCACAGTGCATGGAGGAGGCATGGTAGTAATAGATTTCGTCTTGTCTGGATCGACTCTGATTCCCTCTGATGTGACCAGGAATCCTAGAAATTTCCCAGAGGAGACACCAAATTCACACTTCAGAGGGTTCATCTTTAATTTGTATTCTCTGCATCTTTCAAAGACTTGTCTCGGGACTTCGAAGTGAGATGCTCGAGTTTTCAATTTTACCACCACATCATCGACATAATCTTCCACTTGCTTGTGCATCATGTCGTGGAATATAGCAGTCATGGCTCGTTGATAAGTAGCAGCGGCATTCTTTAATCCGAAGGGCATCATAGTGTAGTGGAAATTCCCGATAGGAGTACGGAATGCAGTCTTGTTAGCATCTTGTTCGTACATCTTGATCTGGTTGTATCCGTTGTAACCATCCATAAATGAGAACATACCGTGACCACTGGTTGCATCAACGAGCATATCAATATTGGGTAAAGGAAAATCATCCTTCAGACAATATTTATTCAGGTTCCTGAAATCAACACAACATCTGATTTGACCATTTTTCTTCTTGACAGGAACAACATTTGCCAGCCATGTTGGATGTAGGATAGGCTTAATGAATCCTGCTGTTAGTAGTTTCTGGATCTCGATTTTGATTTGCTCCTCGACTTCGTGTCTAAATTGCCTAGGCGGTTGCTTGACAGCTTTGGAGCCAGGAACGATGTGAAGGTGATGGGTGACTAGTTTGTTGTCCATACCGGGCATTTCCTCGTACGTCCAGGCGAAGACATATTGATATTCTTTTAATAGCTTTATTAGTTCCGTCCGTTCCTCTGATGACAGCGCTGAGCTGATCAGGACCGGCCTTGGATCATCCTCAGTTCCAATGTTGATTGTTTCGAAATCGTCAGTGGTAGAATCAATATCGTCTTGTAATTGTCGTAGGGCATCCTGAACCTCTTCCTCGAGTGACAGTTCATTCTGGCATGATTCTTCGGGGTGGGGAGACTTTTCATCGTTCTCCCCGATTAATTGCTAATCTTCCCGTCGGCGATAAACGATCCTCCCCTTTGCATCGTGGCTGGTTATGAAGTTCGACCTTGGAGTTGAAACCTGGTCGTTACGGCGTTTTACCGGTGTAGCAGATGATTTGATCACCTTAGCATCGGAGGATGATGGCTTGTCAGCGACCTTTTCAATAGTCTTCCAACTTGGGAGTGGAGTGCTGTAAACCTTTCCTGGAGGCTCCGGGACGCTCTTTTGAGATTCAAGGAATTCAGCATCATAGACAGGAGCATAAGGAGATGATGAAGCCGGGATGCGAACAATCTTGTTGTTGAGTAGAGCCTTCATGCATTGATGGTACGTTGAAGGAACCACCTTATTATCATGGAGCCATGAACGTCCAAGTATCATGTGATAATTTGGCTCTTGTTCGATCACGTGGAACTTGACTTTTGATTGAATAGGCCCAACCTTCAAATCTATGTATGCATATCAGTACGTATGGATTTGACTTCCTTCAAAGCCTGTCATTAGGATGGGGTGCCGGACAATCTTATTCTGTGGGAACCTGGCTGATTTGAGAGTCTTCATAGTGATAATATTTGTAGAAGCGCCCGTGTCAACGAGGGATCTCTTAAATTCATAGTCTCTGATGAAACCGGTCACGTACAGGGCTCGATTATGTCCTTCGTCTGCCATGCGGTCTTCTTCTCCGAAAGTGATGTTGTTGATCGAATGGCCAGACATCACAAGTGTTTCCTCAGCTGCTAGGCACGACGGAGTCAGGGGTATGTATGATGATATATGGTTGAGTGCAGCAAATGTACTCGTTCGTTGATCCCTGGAGAAGTGTAGAAGCTCACATAAACCCTCGATCAGGTGTGCAACTTCTTGGTCCACCGGATTTTCGTAAGTGGTGAAGCTGTTGGTTTGAGGGTTAACATTAATGGTGTCAAGAGGCGGGTGCTCCACAGCTCCTAAGATTCTTGTCAAGTCCACCATGCAGTTGAACAAATTGTCGATTGCTTCCTTCAATCGATTTATGTTCCTTTCTAAGACCTCTTGCCTTCGTGCTAGTTCGGCTGGTGATGGAATTTCTCCATCGAATGCATTGATAGATGAAAAAGGAGTATTAAAGTATGGATGACGAATATTACCGGAATCATTCGGCTGAGCCGGAGAGGCATCGCCATTCGAGAGACCCTGATTGGAGTTTTGCGTAACTGAATTAGATCTGAGACCGACCATCTTTGTGAGAATTGAGATTGCAACCGAGAGAATGATCTCCCACTGTGGTCGCCAATCGTAGATGGGGAAAAACGATTCGCTGGTTTTTACGGAATTGAGAAGATGATCGCACAGAGGAGACTCCTTGAACCGAACGAAATGCTTAACCTCACACAGTTCCAAAAGGATTTAGCTTTATATAGGGTAATACATAGTGGATGCAAGAAGGGAGTGCTTTGAATTCGAGAGATCAATCTGTAGTACTCCGGCCTAAACCAAGACAATGGTCGTTCCAGAGTAAATTCGGTCACAAGAGAGGATGGGTCGATCTGTAAGAGGGAAGCTGATAAATGTGTGAGATCAATGGTGATCGAAGATTACAGGTGTGTTGTGTATTATGAAAATAAGATAAATTCTGAATGATTGAATTTGATCTGTTGAGAGTTGGATTGTTAATCTCGTGTAGTCAACCTGAGATTGTCCTTCTTTCAATCATGATTTAGATATTTATTTATATTGCCGGAATTGAAAACACCATGATCTCATGAAGTGTGACAGTTGATGAAATCAAAGAATGAGGAAGTGGAAATCGTGTTAAAACCAGTTGCTCAACGTGCGGAGACTTGGTTGATTTTCCATCCACTACTTTGTTAACTCCTTCAACTGATTGCACGACTTGCTCACATTCTCATCGTGTGTATGAACACACGTGCCGTAGACCGCCAGACCAAAACCCTAGTTAATATCCCCCCATGTAACACGATTGATGTCTCGTGTGATTGTGGAGTCTCCCAAGGCGGACGTGTATTTAGTTAGTCGATTCTTGACTTCATGGGACGATGAGTCCTTGTTTTGTTGAGTTGAACGTGATTTGGAAATGTTCTGAGACTCATGAATTGAACATGTCTGTTGAGACAGAGATATGATGTGTGAATAAGTTAACGTGAGCTAATATTGCTCATTGATGAATTGTTGAATATTGATAGTTGAACCAATATTCTTTGATTTGAGCAAGTATTGCTCATCTGAGCAAATATTGCTCGTTTGATGAATTATGGTAGCATGACCAAATAAAATATTAAATCAGAATACTGGCAATTGAACCGAGTATGATAAATAAAATGTTGATCACGGGATCAACATAAAATTATTAGTGTTTGAATCTGGAATCATTAACCTTGGACTCAAAACCCTAATTTGATCAATTGATGATTTATTGATGGTTTATTGAGAATTAACCACAGAAAAGGAGGGATCGGATACATGGGATTATGGGTCGACCATGTAGTGCCCAGATGCTCATGTGAGCAAATATCAAGATCTCCTGAAGACCAGTTAATTTGTTGATGAAAGGATGATTAAATGCTGGTTTAATCATTTATTAAAATAATGAAGAGATGAGGGACCGACCAAGGAGTCATGAAACCGGCCCTGGGTGTTCACGGGATCAAATGATGATCGTTCCATGAAGTTCCAAGTTGTTTGGAAGAGTTTTGGACCTAATACGTGCAATTGTGCAAATTAGGTCAAATCATGAGAATACGTGGGACCGGATTCTTGCAAGCCAAAGAGCCAACCTTGGTCAGTCAAGGTAACATGCTCATGTCACCAAAGTGTCCGTATCTCAATTATGAGAATTTTGATATTTTCTGGTGTGTGTTTGAGTAACATTTTGAGAAAATATGAAGAAATCAAGGTTTTTGCTGAAACCGTCAAAACCTTCATGATATGAAGGAACATAATAGAAAATGAGGGAATCATGAAGTGTGGACCGGCTATGGCCAAGGGATGGCCGGCCGGCCAAGGAGCCCGGTCCCACGGTGTTTTCCCTAATTTTTTATAATATATTCATGATTTTAGGGAAATATGATAAAACCAAAGAGTTTGTTGAAACCAAGGAGTTTTGTTGAAATCAAAGAGTTTCCATGAGATGAAGGAAACAAAAATATTAATAATAATAAAATAAGGGCGTGTGGGACCGGCTTGAGCATGGTTGGCCGGCTAGGGCCCGGTCCCGTGAGTTTTCCCTTATTTTATGTATTATTTCATGATTTGAAGGGATTTTCATAATTTTGAAAGAATTTTCATAATTTGAAGTAAATATCATGAAATCAAGGAATTTCATAAAATCAAGGAAATATAAAAATAATAATAATAAAATAAGGGGTTTGTGGGACCGGCTAGGGCATGACCGGCCAGCTTGGGCCCGGTCCCACAAGTTTCCTTAATTTTATGTATTTTTTGTGTATTTTCCCATAATTTGAAGGAAACATCATGAAATCAAGGAATTTCATGGGATTAAGGAAACATGAAAAATATAATAATAATAAAATAGGGAGTGTGGGGCCAGCTAGGGCATGACCGGCCGGCTATGGCCCGGTCCCACGGGTTTCCCTAATTTTATATTATTTTTCATGGGATCAAGGAAATATCATGAGATTAAGGAGTTTTCATGAGATTAGGAAATAATAATAAAATAATGAGGAACCATGAGGTGTGGGGCCGGTAGGATCAAGGCATGGCCGGTTGGCCAATAATCACGACCCCACAATATTTTCCCTAATTTTATATTATTTCCTCAGTGTGAAGGAAAAACCATGAAACTGAGGAGTTTCCTCAAAACGAAGGATATTTGTTCAAATGAAAGGATTTTCATGAGATCGAGGAAAATAATAAAATATGATAAAATATATAATTTGGGCGTGGGACTGGTCACGGCATGATTGGCCGGCCGGTGAGCCAGTCCCCTAGCGCCTTGACTATTATTTTATTATTTTCTTTCCTATTTGCATAGGTTCATCGTCTCGTCGTATTTTGAAATACTTGTTTGCTCATTCAGGTGTTTGTTAATGCATTATTTGTCGAATACATTTACACCATTTTGGTAGGGGCTTACTCGAAGGTAACTCAGATGCCCGTGTGTTGAATATTTATTACTAACCCATGGAATTCTGTTGGGAAGAACCATAAATTGAAGTAACGAAATATTATGAAAATATTGAATATTTTCCAGGGATTTGAATCTATTGATTTTGAGAATAATTAATTAATGGCTCTATACTAGTACGATCGTCTAGGAGCGTTAATTATTCAGGCTTGTTGAAGCGTCATATTTCTTTATATAGTCATGGAAAACATTGTTACATCCTGAAGATGTTATTGCTCTATACTAGCAGGCAAGCTGTCTAGGAGCCGTCTAATCTTTCGATTTTATATAGAAGTAATTACTAAATTGCTCAGTATTCGTGAGATATGCCGTTGCCTCAGCTGAGAGACTACATATCTATATATATACTCCGAGGGACAGTATTCTCAGTCAGAGATTCTCGTAGCATGATCTTTCATGCTTTCAATAAGAGACATGAGCCTTAATATTCATCTGATTGCTGGATCAGGAATACATATAAGTATGGGTTTACGATTTTATCCTTTGTCGAAAATCCACCATCTACATCACCGATTAGCAAATCGATATCAACCTCAACATGAAAATTATTCATCATGACTTGATTTAGCCTGTCAAGAGACTCTTGTTCCTTCTGGAGAAATAAATCAACATCAGAAGTTAAGCTTTCAAGTTTCTTTTCAATTCCTGAAAACACTCCAAGGGATTTTAAACCTGGTGGAGGTTTAGACAAAATTTCTTCTATAGATTTAATTAAATCATTCATGGAAGAGAATTCTGCAATCCCTGGATCTAGTGGTGAATTTATTGAGATAGTACTTCTGTCCATAGAGTCAGATTGCTACAAACACAGACTTATAAGGTCTTGAACGTGTTTGCCTGCTCTGATACCAATTGAAAAATCGGGGGTACAACAACCACATCCAATATTTCGCTTAGCAATCTGTATGGACAAACTCCAATATACTTTCAAGAGAATTAACTAGACTCAATCTTAATAAAGTATATCAAAGAGTTATATATCTCTTTCTTGATTCAATTCTTTCTCAAGCAAATAGAAATCTGCGAGTCTAATCGAATACAAGAGAAATCAGTTGAACGGTACCAAAGACCAATGTTCAAGGATCAATCAATTTCAATCAACAACCAAAGGTCGGATTTCCAATTGATTGATTCAAACGCACAACTTGTGATATTTCAATTATATAACAAAATATAATGCGGAATAGAAATAACACAGACACCAGAATTTTGTTAATGAGGAAACCGGAAATGCAGAAAAACCCCGAGACCTAGTCTAGATTGAACACCACACTGTATTAAGCCGCTACAGACACTAGCCTACTACAAACTAACTTCGGTCTAGACTGTAGTTGAACCCCAATCAATCTCACACTGATTCAAGGTACAGTTGCTCTCCTTACTTCTCTGATCCCGGCAGGATACTACGCACTTGATTCCCTTAGCTGATCTCACCCACAACTAAGAGTTGCTACGACCCAAAGTCGAAGACTTTAATTAACAAATCTCTATCACACAGAAAAGTCTATGGAAATAGATAAATCTGTCTCCCACAGAAATACCTACAAGTTTTGTTCCGTATTTTGATAAATCAAATTGAACATGAACCAATTGATAACCCGGACTTATATTCCCGAAGAACAGCCTAGTATTATCAATCACCTCACAATAATCTTAATCGACGCGGCGAAAGAAGATATTGGGGAATCACAAACGATGAGACGAAGATGTTTGTGACTACTTTTATATCTTGCCTATCGGAGATATCAATCTCAAGCCAATCGTTATGATTGTACTCAACACGATAGAATCAGCAAGATCAGATCACACAACTGCGAGAAAGTAGTATCGGTCTGGCTTCACAATCCCAATGAAGTCTTTAAGTCGTTAATCTGGTTTTCAAGAAGAAACCTAAGGTTAAAGGAGAATCGACTCTAACTAATACAACTAGTATCACACGGAAGGTGTGGGGATTAGGTTTCCCAGTTGCTAGAGTTCTCCCTTATATAGTCTTTCAAATTAGGGTTTGCAATCAATGTTAGCTTGGTAAGAAAGCATTCAATATTCACCGTTAGATGAAAACCTGATTAGATTCAAGCTAATATCTTTCAACCGTTGGATCGAAAACTTAGCTTGTTACACAAAAATGAAATGCACGATTTTAGGTTTGTGTAACCGTACCCAAACATGTATATTTGTTGGTTCAACAATAGTTAACCAAATGGTTAGCCATATGAGCACTTTCATATCAACCATTTTCTTCTTCACCATAACTAGTTCAAATGACTCAAATGAAATAGTTAGAGAGTTGTTCAATTGCAAGGAAATTTTATGTAACTACACAAGACACAATCGAAGCAAAAACGATTTGATTCACTCGAATCGGTTCATGAACTTTGTAGCCACGGTTTGCATTTAGCATTCCTTAGTTAATATGAATGAGTTCACAAACAATCGTTTTTAGATATAACCAACTTAAGTTCACATACTTAGTTCGCGGACTTAATTTCCCGGAAGGAGTTCTCAAACTCCAGCAGAAGTTCCCGGGTCGAGAACTTCTGCCAGTTCGCGGACTGAGTTCACGGCTCTTATTCCGGTTCTCTTGATCAACAAAGTTCGCAAACTTCGGTTCAAGGAAAAAGGACTTATACATATATGTGTTGCCACACAATGCTTATATCCACCATTGGTTATATAATCTAAACTCTCATTTCAATCATTGAAACATTCTTAGAGGACGTTATATAGTTGTTATTCACAAACCATTTTTCGTCAAAGCAATTTTCAAAGTGATTGAAACATAACATGACTTTCGTCACTAGGTAAAGTTGAACTTGGCCAAAGCGAAAGCTTACCAACACATATTTCGAAAAATAGATAGGCGAGATAAACTCGGCTCGAAATAACAAATGTGTATAATCAAAGTCTATATAGCAAAACGACTTTTGTCTCAAAATAGGAGATAGAGTAGATAGACTTTTGAGTGATAGATAAGTTCAAGTCTCCACATACCTTT
The DNA here is from genome assembly GCA_023531295.1 of Papaver armeniacum. Lineage (NCBI taxonomy): Eukaryota > Viridiplantae > Streptophyta > Magnoliopsida > Ranunculales > Papaveraceae > Papaver > Papaver armeniacum. The sequence goes on from JAJJWW010019394.1 coordinate 173,746, forward strand.
TTAGTCGATGAAGTTCCTCCGGTTCCTTGAGTAGTCCTTCGTCTTGTATGATGATTTCCATGGAGTTCTTGAGCTCAACTACACTTTATATCCTAGTCCGAGACTTAGCTATAGTAGACTAGAAATCAAGACTTATAGTTTTGATCACTAACATTGAAAAACATGCTTGAGATAGCAACGCATGTGAGTTCGACCGAGCAATGCTCTAACAGATTTTACCACGATCTACCACTTTCCCACTCTTTCACTCAAGAAACCGTCACACTTACTGGGATCAAGGTGTTCATTATTCTGACAATATAAATAAGTCTAAAATCGAGGACTGAACAACAACATTCGTCTACACACAAGTTCTCTCGATCAAACTTATTTACACATATTTGCAGAAACCTTCAACACATCCACAATCCTTGATCATCATTGATCCCACAACTCTTAGCTTTCCTCCTACAGATCAACCCATCTTCCTCTTTGTGACCGAATTGACTTTGGAACGGCCATTGACTTGGTTTAGTCCGGAGTCCTACAGATTGATCTCTCAAACTCAAAGCACTTCCGTGCATTGCATCTGTTTGAGGTTAAGCAGTATGCTCGGTTGAGGAGTCTCGTCCGCACGGTCGTCTCTTCACTTTCCTAAAAAACCAGCAAATCGTTTTTCCCCATCTACACTAGGCTGTTGTTTGGGAATATAAGACCGGTTTATCAATTGGTTCATGTTCACCTTGATTTATCAAAAGATGGAACAAAAACTCTTGGGTATTTCTATGGGAGACAGATTTATTCAATATATAGACTTTTCAGTGTGAGACAGATTTGTTTATCAAGTCTTCGACTTTGGGTCGTAGCAACTCTTGGTTGTGGGTGAGATCAACTAAGGGAATCAGATGCGTAGTATCATGTTGGGATCAGAGACGTAAGGAACGCAACTGTACCTTGAATCAATGTGAGATTGATTAGGGTTCGACTACAGTCCAGTCCAAAGTTAATTGGTAGTATGATAGAGTCTGTCGCGGCTTAATACAGAGTGGTGTTCAATCTGGACTAGGTCCCGGGGTTTTTCTGCATTTGCGGTTTCCTCGTTAACGAAATTCTGGTGTCTGTGTTATTTCTTTTTCGCATTATATTTGTAGTTGCAGGAAATCCTACACTACACCCCTCACAAGAATCCACACAATCAAACCATTTTAAGATGAACAATTATAATTTTTATTGATTAACTTCTTGAATGTTTACAAGATAAAATGGAAAAGAGCTAAAGAAATTACAATCACTATCAACTTTCTCTCTCCTAATGACTTGCTCCACACTCGAAAAAGATCTCTCCTCCAATAGGCCTGTTCGGCTCTTTAGATAGGGTATTACATAATGGATGACAACTAAGCTGTCCTTTATTTTCGGGAATGACTTGCGAAGTGTCGCAAGTGTACGAGTGTATAAGCTCGCTACATTCCTAGATCTCGCTAGGTCTTCACACTTTTCTCGTGTTCTGGATGTCGTCATCCATTGTGTCACTTATTTTACTCGTCTGCGACGCCTTCGCTATGTAACATTTATGGATTTCGCAGAGGTGTTGGTGTTGCGATATTCTGATCCTACATCTTGCCTCTTCTCATGTCTTCTCTGCGAAGGAGAGAATGTCATGAGAATTATTATTTTCAAACCGCCGCAACTGTTCATCCTTATCTGTTTGGCGATTTGACTTCATACTTTTACACAAAATCTATAATACGTGTCTCTTCTTCCACCCATTTTTTGACACGTCCCTTTCAACCGTTACTTCTGAACCATTCACGTCTCTTCTCGCATTAAATGCGTTTATCTTCTCAAGAATTCTTCTCTATATATAGTTTTCTTATCCTCCTCTTCTTCTTTTTTACTTTCTCTCTGCAATTTTCTTCAATTATCCTCCGTAACTTCCGCTTCTGCTACTGTAAATTTTCTCTTTTCTTTGATCTTCAACTCCTTATTCATTCCCATACTCTGAAAATGGCTCCACCTGGTCGTAGATATGAATTTCTTTTGGGAGAGGCTCAAAAGGATTTACAAGAGAAAGGTTTCACGTTATCCACTATTCCCCATCAAGAATCTTCATCTATTCTCTCCACCAAGTTATTCACTGATCATTGTTGTGATAATCGAAAGATCATAATTTCGCTAGGTCAGATTCTCGCCGGCCTTCCCATTCCTCTCTACAACCCTGAACTTCCTTTGTTTTATGAAATTCTTGCTCATGAGAAATTTTCGCGAGCTGTTTACCAATTAAGTGGAGATTGTATCCGCTTAATGCTTGAGTTCGCCAACCGTGACGCTAGTAAGGGGTCTCTCTATTCTAATGCAGTCAGAGATCCTAAATTTGTAGATTTACAGATATTCACTGAGAAGTATTCAGTAGAAAGTTTCTTTGAGAATTATGAAGTAATAAATATGAAGAACGATAGAACTCGCTGGGGTGCACGTTTGAAAAGAAGAGAAAATATCCCCAGTGACAAAGTACTTATGCAGGATATCGATTGGCACTGGCAAAACAATGTTCCTCGCCATTCCAAAGACGAGAAATGGTGTGTCTTTCCGCTATTTTTAAATGGACCTTATATTTCGTGTTCGAATGTACTCCTGCGAATCTCGCCAACTATCAACCTTGGGTATTTAATCGGCCCGAGAAAGCTAAAGAGGTGTGCTTCCCGAATTTCGCTCAGTTTGTAATTATTACTTCTTTTTACATCTATTAATCTTGCGAAATTTTCAGATTGTTAAATTGAGAAAAAGTTACGAGAGAAATCCTAAGGAGAGTACTCTGGCAATTATCCAGTCGATCACGGATGAAGTAAGAAATACTTTTCTTCATTATTTTTAACAATATTGTTGCCTCTGTTTCTTATCTTCATTCGTGTGCGAAGGTTGGCGTTGAAGTTCTTGAAGAAGAGGATATTTCGAAGGCTGCGAAAGCTAAAGGCAAGGGTAAAATTCCTCTTCACAAGAAGAAATTTGTCTGCTCCTCCTTCTAAAAACGGAAGATCCATTCTTCTTCTCGCTCCAGTCCTCAATCCAGTGAGAGCTCTGATGAAGATAATGATGATGTTGACACCTCTCCTGCGAAGGAGAATCATCCAATTGAATCTTCTATGGCGCAACTATCTAGTATTTTCTCTGATTCTATGCAAGGAATGGGAGATGATCATTTTTCTGCCACATCCGAAGCTCTCGCAAATATCTGTGATGCTCCCTTATTAAAGGATGATGATTCTTTTCGTGGAGTTTCCAGAGCAGTGACTCCCAGTTTCCTAAACGCACTTAGTGCCTTGGTATGTCTATATTTCCTTATTTCTGCATGATTTCAATTTTAAACCTCATCTTGATGATTTCTTTATTTTCCTTTATAGTCTGGGAGCTTCCTTTGTTGCTGCCTCAGATCTCGAGAAAAGGCACAACATTCTTGAAAAGAAAAACCTTCAACTTCACAAGAAGAATGAAGAATTGGAAGCTGAAGTTGTTGCTCTTCGCAAGTGAAATAAAGATCTTGAAAATGAAACTGCTACTCTTCGCGAAAAGACCAAACAACTGGAAGTTGAATCCTCATCTCAGAAGGATAAGATATCTAGCCTTCAAAATTCTAATCAACAACTTTATGGTATAAGATTCTTCTCTTTTTCTTGCTTTTGTTCTGTCATTTATTTTTCTTTATCTGACTTATCATTTTCGCAGACGTTTATAACCTTTCTGATGAAGCCATTCTTCTTCACTCATTTCCTGAGCCTATGGATAACGATGCTCTTCTTGCCAATCTCAATGATTCTTTAAATAGTATTTCAAATGACAGAATCAAACATCTTTCTCTAAATAAACTTCAATCCAGATTTCGTCTCTTAGAAACTGATCATAGATCTAGTTTGAGTTTAGCCAACCAACTTAAACACCTACACCTTAGTTCCCAAGAGAAAATTAGTACTTTAAGGAAGAAGGTTAGTGATCTTATAGATGACAAAGATAGTGTTGCTAATCAAGGTGCCCAAGCATTAGCAAAATTTCAAAAAACTCTTCTTGAAGTTCAAGTTGAGCGGGATGAATCCATTCGCCAAAATACTATTCTTGGCGAAAGAGAGAATCAAATTCGTTCCCTTCTTCTCATAAACAGTGACGATGAGTTCGCTTGGGCTGCGAAAGTTCTAGATGACGCCAGAAATAATTTAGGTGTTAATGTTAGTCTTCAAGTTGAGCACATAGCTTTGATTAGGGATATGATTTCTGATAGAGAAGGTTGTTGATCATTCTTCTTTACTTAACTGTTTATTATATATGAAGCTGTCATTAAGTTGATGATTCATTGTTCTATATTCGCAGAGGCTGAGAAGAGATTTCAGAAAAGAATTGAAGAACTTGAATCCGAAAAAGAGCAACTTGCAAAGGACTTCTCTCTTCGCAATGACAAGTATTCCAAGTTGAAGAAGCAACTACAAATTACTGTGGCGAATTTCAAAAATGATATTGTTCTCTTTCGCAATCAAACTATTAAGACAGTCTGCGATGAGAACAATATTCCTCATTCTTCATACCCTTGTCTTCTTGACAAAATCCCTGAGAACATGCCTTCTTTGGATATCTCTGATAGTGATGTTAGCGAAGAAGAATCTGATGAAGATAATGAAGTAGAAGGATCTGATGAAGAAGAAGAATCACACAAGAAATAGCTTCATTTTCTTATTTCTCTTTTTGTAACATCTGTACATTTATCCTTTTAATCTTCCATTTTTATAATCTCTTATTGTAAGTTTCTTGGATCTTCAAATACAAATTCTACTTTTGTTGTCCCTTTCTGCACATGTTTAAAAAAACAATTCTTTTTTGCAACTATCATAAATAACATATTCTCAATCATATTCTTTTTTGTAAATCATATAGATTTACATGAGTGTGTAAATCTATCATATGAAAATAAATAACATATTCTCAATCTATTCATTCCCATACTTGCCTCTGTTATTTATTTTCAAATGAATGATTAACCAAATAACCTTTAGATGGTAACATGCCTCAGTCTCGCAACTGTTGCTGCTGAATTCTCGCGAGAGAATGTTTCTTGGTTGTTTTCAAGATCTCATTTGTTTTTTTTTTTTCTTTTGTGTGGTCTTATTTTGCCTTCCTAGTTAAAGGTCTTATTGCGCCACCTCTTGTCATTGCGACAAAATCGCAGGACGTCTTTACACTTTCATGTAAAGACCCATTGATTTTGCCTTATCATTTCTTAGTATTGTTGCCTCTGCAGGATAATTTTATTGCGACAATATGACAGGCCTAGATTTTCTTGCGAGAATAAAGCCCCATGACATTGCCGTCTTGCGACGAAATCGCAGGACGTCCTTACACTTTCATGTACGGACACATTGATCTCGTCTTATCTTTGTCTTTTGTATTATTACCACTCCAGGATCATCGCACAAATATGAAAAGTCTAAATTTTCTTGCGAAAATAAAGCCTCATGACATTTGCGTCTTAAGACACTTATCAGCTCCCTAATGGAGGGTGTCGCCCTTATCATCTCCCTGGTTGCCCCTTCAAGGAGGCGTACATCGGCCATACAAGACTAGCTCCTCCCATCCGGTCTTAACAACAACCAATTTTTTTCGCAGCCTCTTATCCCTTTTACCTATATGGCTTATGGTTACGAGACTGCACCCTAAGTGGAGTTTTCTTTGGGCCGAGTGCAACATATGCCAAGATTTGCCAAGAATGGCCGAGACACTTCAAATGCCCCAGGCACTCTTGGCTCAACCGTGTACCTCGGCGCCTTGATCATACGCTGACTCCTTAGAAGAGACCCTCGGTCGTCCAACCAGGGTATAACCTTATATATATAGTTGGAAATCCAAGGTATCTCTCCTGGATGGGCTTTATTGACCCCAAATCTCCATGACGCAGGTTCCAGGGGCGGTGTAACCTTTTCCCTGAGCCATGTAAAGAGATACCCCCTTATATGCCGCACTTTAGGTCTTACATTTGCCTCTTGCGAAATTTTATTCGCGAACTAGGGTGTACGCCATAAAGGTTCGTCCCATTCTGATATGTCATTGATTTTAGATTGTTTCTTGTCATCATTTCTGCGAGAATTTCGCGTATTCTTTTTTCGATTATTATAGTCTTTGTATCTTCAGTCTGTCTTTATCACTCAAATCTCTGCGAAAGCTTCGCGTATTCTTTTTTCGATTATCATAATCTTTGCACCTTCAGCCTGTCTTTATCATTCAAAAGTTACATTTTTTTTTTACAACCTTCAACCTTCGCAAGTCTAGAATCAATCATTCACTCCTTTCGCCTCTTACTTATGTTCTTCTCTGCTTCTTCATTATTCAAATTTCCTAATATTGCCTTCCCTTTTGCGGAATCATCGCAATTTCCAACTTTCTTCAGGTCTTGGTTTCGCAACGTATTTTCTTCTCTCACCTCTACTGCGTCCACCATCAGTCTTTCCCTTCTTTGTTCTTCTTTGATGTTTTGCTTCCAGTTCTTCTTCTGAGCAGCTCTTTTCTCGCAAGATTCCACATCAACTTCATAAAGACTTGTCCCTCAACCCAATCTCCTTTTATGACTCCAACACCTTGGGATGAGGAAATTTGATACACTGGTGATAAGTCGATGCTACACCCAAAATCTCATGTAACCAAGGTCGCCCAATCAATGCGTTATAGGGAGATTCCACATCGACTATGCAGAACAAAATTTCAGTTGATAATTCTTTCAGTGGTATTCGCATATGAACTTCTCCTTTAGGCTTGTTGGCAGTACCGTTGAAACCATAGATCTTATAAGTTGAAGGTATTAGATCTTCGTCTTTTCCTCCCATAGTCTTGTAAGTATGGTAAAAAAGGATATTTACAGAGCTTCCGGTATCGATTAAGATTCTATTGATTGCCCATGAATTTTCTGCCTCATCATCTTCATCACCATTAGGTCTTGGGTTAATCTCCAACTTTACCACTAATGGGTTTTCATGCATCTCGCCATCCTCGGGTACCTCTTCTGCGGTAAAAGAAATAATCTGCTTTTACCATTCCTTTAGTGGCGATGTCTTCGCGATGTTCATTATTTCTCTATTATCAGCATCTCTTGCGAAAACCCTACTGAGAACGCTATCAGGAAAGTCTTCAATGGTTCTGTACGAATGTACAATAGAATTTCAAAACAGATTCTTGGCCTTCACTCCAACTTCTATTACAAATGTTTGTCCTCCTTTTGTTGCGTTTGCTCTGTGAATTTCTGGTGGTGGTGGTAATGGTTGAGATTGAGGTTGATTTTTTAGAAATTGATTTAGTTTCCCTTGGTCTATCATTCTGAGGATGATTCTTTTTATATTTCTACAATCGTTTGTGGAGTGCCCATGAAAATGGTGATAAGAACAAAATTCATGACTTCTGTCACTCGTAGGTGGTTCATTTCCCATGTTCCATGGCGCAGGTATATTTTCCATTAAGATTATAGCTTCCCATATTTTTTCCACACTAGCATTCAATGGTGGCATCTTGATTTCTTCCCATACTACCCTGTGACTTCGCTGTCCTCTATGATAACTCTGCCTCCGACTTCCATAAGTTTCTTGTGGCTGATCAAGTATTTGAATTTTGTTATTTCCTCCACGGTTATAGAAGTTTCTCTCTCTCTCAAATTCCTCCTGATCACGACTCCCCATGGCTACTAACTTTCGCTGACCATCATCCATTATCGTTCCTTGTTGACCCTGCGAAGTGCTCACTACTGTGTTTATCAATTTAGGTAACAAGCTTGCATTCGCAGCATTTGAACTTGTGTTCGCAACTGGGTATGATTCCATTTCATTTTGCTTTTCCTCTAGAGCAATGTATTCTTCCTGAAGTTCTCGCAACTCATTCATTGTGATTGTATTCTTGATTCTAAAAACCTGAATGTATAACAGATTGGTTGCGAACATAGCGTTAATGAATGATAAAATGAGATATCTTTCATCCACACGACCAGCCATATCACTACACGTTGTCTTCCATCTCACGGTCAGATGTTTCAAACTTTCGCCAACCCTTTGCTTTAACCCAAATACATCTTCAATACCAGGTCGCGAGGAATTATTACTTATGTATGCCCCTAAAAATATAACATGTAAATGGTTGAAAGATGTGATTGTATTCCTTGGTAAACCTTCAAACCATTTCAGGGCTTCTCCTGTCAAACTTGATGCAAAATACTTGCACAATATAGCATCATGGTTCTCCCATTGTAGCATACATCTCACATAAGCTTTGATGTGTTGTACTGCACAAGTTGTTCCATCAAAAATGCTGGTTAACGCAGGTAAATTGCACTTTGGGGGTATTCCTCCTAAATCCTAATTGTACTTCTTGTGTGAATGGAGTATTCGCAGCTTCTTCTATGGCTTCATCCAATTGTCTCTTACCTCCTCCCCTTTTATTATTTAACATTCCTCTCATTTCCGCCAATTCTCTTAGATTTTGTTCATTTACACCAGAGTTTGGCTCCATTGGTGTTTTTAACTCCGCCTCTCTTCTTCTGCGTTCATGTCTGTTTTGACTTTCTTGTTCATCATTCTCTTCTCGTCTTTCTCTGCGATCTTATCTTTCATTCCTCTCATGAATTCGCACACCGTTATATCTATCATTTTCTCTTCTTTGCTTCCTTTCGATTCTCCTTTGTACTCTTTCATACTCTTCATTAATATTACCATTGTTGCGATTTTGATCTCTCCTTCTTTCTCTATTATCATGATTATTCTGGCGAATTGCCTCTTGTAACTCCTGTTCTTCCATTTATGTTCTCAATCTTTCTCTTTCGCAAGCTAGACGTGCTTGCTCCATAGTGTCTTTCAATTTCATCTTCAATTTCTTTTTGCTTCCTCTGTGTTTCTCTCCCATGCAATATTCTTCTTCCTTCTTCCTGATTTTCTTCATCACCTGGACTATTCCGCACCTGACGCTGCCTATTTCCTTGATTTCCATCATTTTGCCCATTTTGAAGAATCTCGGGACGTGGGATATAACGATCTTCCATTATTTCTCTTCTTTCGCAACGTTCTTCGCCTGGATTTTGCACTTCTTCTCGATTTTCTTCATTAGCATTTTCTATAGGTAAAGTTCTCCTTCTTTCCTCTCTAACTGATCTTGAGCTTGACCTTGTAGTGCTTCTCGACCTTCTGTTTTGTAATCTCATATTTTCCATCCTTAACTCATGATTTTGCCTTGTCAAATTTGCACGTTCCTCTGCCTCTAATCGTCTTTCTTCATGTATTGTTTGTCTCAATGTCTCTAATGCTGCGACCTCTTCATTTCCATGAATTATTTCTCCAATCACTTCTCGGTCTTTCTCCCCTTGTCCATTGTTTATCAATTGCTGTTCTTCTCCCCTTTCATCCACAGAGTCTGATCTCCAAGTATGCACGCTTACTCTATCATAATCCACAGTTCTATTCGGTACTGGTTGAATTGGTGATTGAATTTGATTTTCTTCATTATTTCTTGTGTTCATTCTTGAGGATTCCCCCATTTCATTTCTCCCTTCTCCAGCAAGTCTCCTACTCCTTCTAACAATTGTCGGTTGTTCTGATGCATGTCTTCTTCTAGCCATTTCTCAATTTCAGTAAATTGTTGAAAATTATATGAAATTCCTTCCCTATTACTCCAAATTCTTTTAAATTACGATGTCAATATTTTCTCTCTCCCCTCCTTCTAGCGCCAATATGTAATTGCAGGAAATCTTACACTACACCCCTCACAACAATCCACACAATCAAACCATTTTAAGATGAACAATTATAATTTTTATTGATTAACTTCTTGAATGTTTACAAGATAAAATGGAAAGGATCTAAAGAAATTACAATCACTATCAAATTTATCTCTCCTAATGACTTGCTCCACACTCAAAAAATATCTCTCCTCCAATAGGCCTGTTCGGCTCTTTATATAGGGTATTACATAATGGATGACAGCTAAGCTGTGCTTTATTTTCGGGAATGACTTGCGAAGTGTCACAAGTGTACGAGTGTATAATCTCGCGACATTCCTAGATCTCGCTAGGTCTTCACACTTTTCTCGTGTTCTGGCTGTCGTCATCCATTGCGTCACTTATTTTACTCGTCTGCGACGCCTTCGCTATGTAACATTTATGGATTTCACAGAGGTGTTGGTGTTGCGATATTCTGATCCTACAATATTTTTGTTATATAATTGAAATATCACAGGTTGTGCGTTTAGATCTATCGATTAGAATATCCAACCTTTGGTTGCTGATTTAAATTGATTGACACTTGAACATTGGTCTTTGGTACCGTTCAAGTTGTTTCACATAATAATCAGGCTCACGGATCTCTATCTGTTTGATTTGCTGATTACATTGTGAAACATAGATATTAAACTCTTTGATATACTTTACTCTAGATTGAGTCTGACTGTCTAGTTGATTCTCTAGAAAGTGTATTGCAGTAAGTCCTCTCAGATTGCCAAACGAATTGTTCGGTGTGGTTGTTAGACCCCCGCATTTTCAATTGGTATCAGAGCAGGCAAACACATTAAAGACCTTATGGACAGAAGTATTGTCTCTGAAAATGCTTCACCAGAAATGGATAAACTCAACATTGAGAGTGTTCTAGAAACCATCGATAAGGTTGAGAATCCTGATTTAAAAAAACTCATCAATTTCTTGTGTCTCGAAAATCTTCGATGGATAAGGGAAATTGATGGTTCTCATTGCAAAGTTTATATCAAAAAACCTAAACTTCGAGAACGCTCTGAAGAGGTTGTTAACCTCCAGAAAATGCTAGATGAACAAATCCATATCAATTCTGATCTTGCTGCAGAAATTGCAAATCTTAAGGATTTGAAGTTTGTAAAGTCTTTTTCAAAGGTTTTAAATAACTCCTCTAATTCTTCTTTGAAGAATTGCCATAAGTCAGGTGATAAGAAAGGTCTAGGCTTTGTAAAACCTAACAGTGCTCAGAAATCTTCGAACAAGGTTCATGATGTTGGTACATGTTTGTTTTGTGGTTCTCATAATCACTTTCAGCATGCTTGTTTGTCTTTCAAGAAAAGACTAAAGGTTACTGGTGATCTTCATAAGAAAGTCGTTCGACTTTTGTCGTCTCTTAAAAGACATTCAATACTAACAAGAAAGCTTAAAATGGTTAGTAGTGCTAGTATGTGATCTTTTGCTCTGAAGTCAACATCACCCATTCAATGGTTCCTTGATAGTGGGTGTAGAAGGCACATAGATAGAGATCTCTATTGGTTTATCAACTCAAGCGATTTTGATGGTGGACCAGTAACTTTTGGAGATGGAAGCTGCTGCTACATAAGCAAGAAGGGGACGATCAAATTACCTGGTGTTCCTGAAATTAATGATGTCGTATACGTTAAAGGTATGACTGCTAATCTTCTTTCTATTAGTCAAATCTGTGACAAAGGCTATAAAGTTTTCTTCAATGATAAAGGATGTGATATTGTCGACAAATCTGGAAAATTAATTTTTCAAGGATCACGTGGCAAAATAACTGTTATCTTCTAGATACTCAGTTCAGTAATTGTTGCAATTTGACTAAGGTAGAATCTACACACTTTTGGCATGAGCGTTTTGGTCACATCAATTATCGTCTTCTAACTAATATCATTAACAAAGAACTTGTTAGAGGCGTTCCCAAAATTAATGCTAAGGTTGAAGGTGTATGTGGTGCCTGTCTAAAGGGTAAACAAACGAAAGTTCCACACAAATCATCTCGAGATATTCTCACCAAAGCTCCAATTGATTTAATTCATATGGATCTTTTCGGCCCAATTCAACAATCTACAGTGGCTGGGAATAAGTATTCCTTGGTTATGGTAGATGGTTACACCAGATTCACCTGGGTGGCATTTTTAGCTCACGAGAATAAAACGCTCTGTGAGTTCAAAATTATTGTTAATAGAATCCAGAATGAACAAGGTCGCAAACTAAAGAAAATTAGAAGCGATCGTGGCACTGAATTCAAAGACACCAAAGTATTTGAATACTGTAAATCTCTGGGAATTATTCAATAATACTCTCCACCTATCACTCCACAAGCAAATGGAGTTGCAGAAAGTAAGAATAGAAACATTCAGGAAATGGCAAGGGTAATGCTCCATAACAAAAACTTAAAGTTAAGGTTTTGGGGTGAGGCTGTTTTTACGGTTTGCTATTTGATCAATCGTGTTTACTTACGGTCAAAGACCTTAAACACTCCCTATGAGTTGTGGTACGGTAAGAAACCCAACTTACACTATCTTAGAGTGTTCGACGGTAAGTGTTACATTCTAAAGGATCGTGAATGAAAGGGAAGTTTGATTCAAAAGCGATGAGGGTATCTTTCCCGGCTATGCATCGACGATCGTGGTTTCCGAGTCTTTAATCTCAAAACCCAAGTTATGATGGAATCGGAAAATATTATCATTGATGATCTAAGTAATTTTCATCATGATGACTCTCTGCATTTGAATTGCCTCAAACCGAGACAATTGAGGAAATCAAAGAAACTCAGAATCAGAAGAATTTGTCCCAACGATTGTTGATCCTGATGTCTCTAGTGATGAGGAGAAAATCTCTAGTCAGGCCATTCATATTGAACAAGAAAGTGTCCCTTCACGACACCTTTGGGTTGAATCGTGATACTAACAATATGATTGGAGGTAGGGATTCTAGCTCTTTTGCTAAGACGAGAGGTCAACTTCAAAATATTTGCAATTTTGGTTGTTATCTATCACAAGTGGAGCCTAGGAATATTGATGAATCTATTAGTGATCCCTTTTGGGTAAATGCAATACATGAAGAGTTAAATCAATTTCAAAGACAAGATGTATGGAAACTCGTACCTTGTCCCCCCAATATAAATATTGTTGGTACCAAATAGATATTTAAGAACAAGTCTGATGAATTTGGCACCATTGTCATAAACAAAGCTAGACTTGTCGCTCGGGATATTCACAGTTCAAGGAATCGACTTTGACGAAACCTTTGCTCTTGTGGCACGCCTTGAGTCCATTCGATTATTATTAGCTCATGCTTGTTTTCTTAAGGTTAAGTCGTTTCAAATGGACATTAAATCCGCTTTCCTAAATGGAAACTTAAATAAAGAAGTTTATGTCGCTCAACCTAAGGGATTTGAAAACCCCGATTTTCCCGATCATGTCCTTAAGCTCAACAAGGCATTGTATGGTTTAAAACAAGCACCTCATGCCCGGTTTGAAAAAAATAACTACTTCCCTTTTTAAGAAAGGTTTTTCAAGAGGTGGAGCTGATAAAAAATTGTTTACCAAATGGAGTGGGAAAGATGTTGTAATTGCTCAATTTTAGGTAGATGATATCATCTATGGATCAACATCGGAGAAACTTGCAAAGGATTTTCAAGTCTCTCTTGGCAAGGAGTTCGAAATAAGCAATGTTGGTGAATTAAAATTCTTTTTGGGTTTACAAATTCAACAACACAAGGATGGAATTTACTTATCTCAAGAAAAATATGCAAAAAATCTTGTTTCAAGATTCGGTCTTGATAAGTCTACTCCAAAACTTACTCATATGCCTACCACGGGTAAACTACATAGAGATGAGAAAGGTGTAAATGTGGATAAATTTTTTTATCAATCTATCATTGCAAGTCTTTTGTATCTCACTACCACGAGACCTGACATTGCTTTTAGTGTTGGTTGTTGTGCTAGGTTTCAGGCAAATCCGAAGGAATCTCATCTTGCCGCCACAAAGAGGATCATACGTTACATTAATCACACTCAGGGGGATTCTACTATGTAGGAATGAATCTTGTAGCTTGGAATATCAAGAAACAAAATTCACAACTGTCTCAACATGTGTAGCGAGAATACATTGTTGCGGGCTCATGTTGTACCCAACTTCATGGATGAAACAAATGCTTGCTGATTATGGAATTGATTCTGGAATAATGAAGATCTATTGTGATAACTCAAGTGTGATTCACATCGAGAATCATGTTGAGCACTCAAGGACTAAGCACATAGACATAAGGTACCACTTTATTCGAGATCTTTATGAAAATGGTATCATTACTACGGAATTTGTTCCTTCTAAACAACAATTGGATGATATTCTCACCAAACCATTAGACATTGCCACATTTCAACACCTACGGCAGTCTATTGGTGTTGCTCTAGTTTATTAGTTCTCCATAACTCTTGTTCCCGCTTTTATCTCAATCTGTTGGGAAATTGAGTTTGGAATTCCGAGAGCGGTGTTGTTTCATGTTTGCATTTGTTTCTAGTAGATGTGTTTCTGTTAAGTATCCTAATGTCCACAAGAAATCCTTCTTTTCTTATAAAAGCAAGGTCGCCTTTGTTGTTCTTTCGGGAATGACATTTAATGGGGGAGAGTTCTTTTTGAACTTGTGCTTAATTGCCAAATCTTTGTGGGGAGTGCGATTGCGGAATATTATAGGGGTTATCTTGTATCTTTATAAACTCCTTGATGAATGCATTTAGCTTAGGCTTTATGATTGCATCTAAATAAGTTGGTATGTTATTACATTTTTGGTCATGAAGTATCTCTATGGAAATTTCATGAGGATCCCACTAGTTTTCGTACCTTTGCCAATTTATATTGACAAAAATGAGGAGAATTAATGTGTAGTTTCATACTACAAATATATATGGTTTACGAATCATTATGTAAGGGGGAGTGGTTTTCATGTCGAGATGAAGTATTGACTAAGGGGAGTGATACATATCACCATAGTATTGTTGTCAAAGTTGTGATACAATTGAACTTTGATTCTGTGTAATAATACTATGAAACTGTATAACAATGACTGAGAGATTTTGTTTTCTCATTGTTATCTCTACGGATCTTCAACAACTATGATGCTGAGTTGAACACATTTAAAATCATGGAGTACTTGGAAGTGACGAACTTTTCGAGTCGTGTTGAAGATGCCAAGGAGATCAAGCATTTGGATGAGAAGCTACAATTTTTATTTATTTTGTAATCCATATGTATTGATAGTTTTGTCACTAAAATTGACAAAGGGGAGATTGTTAGAGAAACTTGCTCGGTCGAACTCGCATGCGTTGCTATCTCAAGCATGTTTGTCAATGTTAGTGATCAAAACTATAAGTCTTGATTTCTAGCCTATTTATAGATGTCTCGGACTAGGACATAGGTTGTGTAGTTGAGCTTAGTTTTCACGGCGTTCATCATTTGGAAGACGAAGAACTACTAAGGGGATCTTGTGGAACTTCATCGACAAAAGGTATGTGGAGACTTAAACTTATCTATCACTTGGAAAGTCTATTTCTACTTTATCTCCTATATTGAGACATAAGTCGTATTATGATATAGTTTTCTATATACACATTTGAGATTTCGAGCTGAGTTTATCTCGCTTACATATTTCTCGAAATATGTGTTGGCAAGCTTTCGCTTTGACCAAGTTCATCTTATATCATGTGAAAATTTCCGAATAACATATTACATGGTTTGTGTGATACAATCATTTAATGTTGTCTTGGAATGTTTCGTTATGATTATTTCAATAACTTGAAAATTGCTTTGATGCTAATAGTGTGTGAAAACACCTATTGTCATCCTCTAAGAAAGTTTCAATGATTGAAATAAGAGTTTAGAACACTTAACCATTATTGGATATGTCATGTTGTGCACTCTTGCACATATGTAATCCATGGCCGGGAACCATAGTATGCGCACCCATTTGCATACCGGTTGGTTTTAGAAATCCGGGAACCTAAGTATGCGTACCCGTTTTCGTACTGGCATACAGGTTCATGTCCGATAATTTCTGCTGGGATTTGAAGTTCGCGTACCCATTTGCGTACTGGCGTAACTCAATCTTGGTCCGGGTATTTCAAGTATGCGTACATGTTTGCATACTTGAAGGTTAAAGTTCTAAAATCGGTTATGAACACGAACATAAACATTTATATAATAAGGAATGCAATCTTTGCAAACCGTGGCTATAATGTTCATGATTGATTCGAGTGAATCAAACCGATTTTGCTTCAATTGTGTTCTTGTATAAATCTATGAGAATATAGCAATTGAACAACTCTTTAGCTAGTTTCATTTGAGTCATTTGAACTAGTTATGGTTAAGATGGATAAGGTTAATATGAGAGTAATCATATGGCTAACCTCGGTTAACTATTTGTGAACCAACATGGTGTACACGTTTAGGTACGGTTACATAAACCTAAATGAGGGTACATTTCATTTGTATGTAACAAGCTAAGTTCGATCTAATGGTTGAAAGATATTAGCTTGGTTGAATCAGGTTTTTCATCTAACGGTGAATATTGAATGCTTTGTTACCAAGGTAACTTGGATTGCAAACCCTGATTTGAAAACTATATAAAGGAGAACTCTAGCAACTGTGAAAACTAATCCCCACACCTCATGTGTGTTACTAGTTGCATAACTAGAGTCGATTCTCCTTTAACCCTAGGTTTCTATCGAGACCCTGTAGGCACTAGTACAAACTGACCCTTTTGCCACGTCAAATTGGTGTGTCCATAGGGTTTTAGACACGCTTTTTTGGTTTGGACTAGGCGTGGTTTCTGTGCGCGTGGTTTTAGGTATGATGGAGTGGCTTTAGGTACTCTATAGCAATGCCTACATTGCGTGTCTATTGCTGCCTGGAATAGACACGCCAAAACCCATAGGCGTTGCTATATAGTGTCCCAAAAACTTAAGTACCGGTACCCTGTAGACACTCGATTTATTATTTTAGCGTGGCTATTTGGTTCACTATAGACACGCACGTTGTTTTTTTGGCGTAGCCATTGGTTATCCGATCGACACGCCATATGGGTTTAACGTGGATATATGTTATGTTTGAGCCACGCCAATTTCACTTACCTTCATCCGCGTGGCTGTATTAGGAACCGTTGAATACCATCCACATGTAACGTTGTGAGCCGTTCATTGGATATCCTATAGACACGCCCCATATAGGTTTAACGTGGTTATATATTATGTTTTAGCCACGCCAATTTCAATTACTTTCATCCACGTGGATGTATTAGGAACCGTTGAATACCATCCACATGTAACGTTGTGAGCCGTTCGTTGGATATCCTATAGACACGCCCCATATAGGTTTAACGTGGCTATATGTTATGTTTTAGCCACGCCAATTTCACTTACCTTCATCCACGTGGATGTATTAGGAACCGTTGAATACCATCCACATGTAACGTTGTGATCCGTTCATTGGATATCCTATAGACACGCCATATAGCGTGCCTATATGTGATGTTTAGCCACGCCAATTTACAATTATCTTCATCCACGTGGCTGTATTAGGAATCGTTGAATCTCTTTTAAGATGATGCAATATTGACCGTCAAATTAGATGCATCCTACACCGTCCACATGTAACGTTGTGAGCCGTTCATTGGATATCCTATAGACAATCCATATAGCGTGGCTATATGTGATGTTTAGCCATGCCAATTTACAATTACCTTCATCCACGTGGCTGTATTAGGAATCGTTGAATCTCTTTTAAGATGATGCAATATTGACCGTCAAATTAGATGCATCCTACACCGTCCACATGTAACGTTGTGAGCCGTTCATTGGATATCCTATAGACATGCCATTTAGCATGGCTACATGTGATGTTTAACCATGCCAATTTACAATTACCTCATCCACGTGGCTGTATTAGGAACCGTTGAATCTCTTTTAAGATGATGCAATATTGACCGTCAAATTAGATGCATCTATACCGTCCACATGTACGCTTGTGATCCGTGCATTGGATATCCTATAGACACGCCATTTAGCGTGGCTATATGTGATGTTTAGCCACGCCAATTTATATTTGTTTAACGTGGCTATATGTTATGTTTAGCCACGCCAATTAATCTCGAATCGTGTGTCTTACGCGTGTGACGCATCTGAGCCGTTCATATATGACGCATCTTATATTTTAGAAATTATGGTTAAATCCTCAAATTCATATATGCCAAAAATTCATATTATTATTAATCACACGGTAAAAAATATTGAGCTTTGTATAATAGTTTGCAAAAGAAAATATTAAAGAGCATTTATCCAAAAATCATCATTTTTTCTTCAACTTTTTGATGGTGGTGTCTCTGCATCCAATGGATCTAGTTGTGACATTCTCGACGCGCCAAAACTTGTTCTCCTGTGTTGGTATGCCTGATCTACACTTTGTAT